>DWLH01001057.1:0-14711 GCA_018249795.1 Heliconius telesiphe telesiphe
AAAAATCTCCCTACAGAGATACTAACAACATAAATAAGTTGTAACAAGCGTATAAAAATTTCGACGTAGCTTGGATAGAACGTATGGCTTAGTGGTCAGAGCGCCTGGTCGGTTTCCAGGAGGCGCGCGACTGGCCTCACCTCACTGCGAATAGTGCATATACAATTTAAATTTTTAAATATAAAAAAAATTGGAGATAAAAAAAATTAAGGCCTTTCATAGTATGATACAAATTCACCCATGTGTAAAACTTTTATAAAATATTTTAAACGTATACCTTAAGGATTCACAAGGTAAATCCTATTACTAGCCCGCCTCGAGCCATCGCAGAATCACAGAAGTTTTGAACAACTGTTCTTTTGAGAAAGTGAGATAAAAATGAGTAAAATAATATGTAAGAGTAATATGATTTAGTATACATATGTGATAAATTTTAAAACTACATATGTATTATTATATATATAAATATATATTTATAGAGAGTTTGACATAGATATCTTTATCTATAAACTGATAGATTTTTTTAGGTTCACGTTTTTTGTTAGGTTCGGAGTATTCCGCACACAACGTGGTTATTTCCCAATTTCTACCTAATTTTCCAGTCATTGCGTGTTCAGTGGTGGAACCGCGTTTTGTCTTGTTATCAGAGCGAGGTAATGAAAATAATTCCTCTGATTCAGAATTGAACCCACAATAGTCGTGTTTATGCTCATACATTGTATAGAGTGAGAGTTCGCAATATTTATTTCGATTCTGAGAAGGAAAATAGTAATAAATTTTAAACGGTTGACATCTACATTATTAGTTATATATAAATATATGTAGGTATGAAAAAAATCTGCTCCAGCTCCACCATCCCGACAGCAATGTCACCAAATGAGTGAAAATTGAAACTGTAGTACCTATCGAAAGGTTTTCTCTGCCAGACGCGTAAAATAAAAGATATAATGGTTAGAAAAATATTTAACATTTCTACGTTTCAGAACCTAACTTAGCAAGTTCAAACATATGAACACAATTAATTATTATTATTATTTATTGTTTAAGTAAAATTAAAATTAAATACATAATGAAACGACATTATGATATGAATAATATATAGTAAGTCCGTAACTAAGTAGAATGTGAACAACTGTAACACTTAGAAAGGAATGGTCTAATTTATATAAAAGCGAAAGTTTTAACTAGATCGTCCTCAGAGGACCACCCTAGTAGAACGAAACAATCTCAAACAATTACTCTCGTAAATTTTGTATTTAACCGAAGTTGTTTCGATTTAAAAGCGTTATTGCTTTGGTATAATGTGTAATATTATTTCATACATTATTTATATTTTATATATAATAGAACTTATTTTATATGTCGTTTGTTCTGATATTAGACTTCTCAAATCCGACCAAACAAAAATCTGAATTATAATAAAAGTGGTAAACGGAGTGTCTTAACACTAGGTTCCCTCTGCCTACTCTGCTGATTACTGATTCTGCCTACTATTCGCCTAATAATGATATTTAAAGCAATATTCAAATCAATAGATTTTTTTAATCTTGAATTAATTTTTAATATTTATTATTGTTGAATAAGTTATTGTCAATTTTTAGGGTTCCGTACCTCAAAGGGTAAAAACAGAACCCTTATACCATCAATTTGAACAACCACAAATCACTGAATGAAAACCAAACACACAAACTACGTGCTTACAGTCAGGCCTTCCGCCGCGGAGCCGCAACAGTCTGAACTATAATATTTGTTTAATTAAAAAATCACTACATCAAAATTTACCAGTGTGAATAAAATATGTAAAAAGAGTGCTATATAAGATGTTACTTAGAAAATATAAAAAATATAAAACACCACTTTTCTGCATATAAATGATTTAAATATTGATTCAATTAGAATACCATAAAGAGTCAAGGCATTTTGTTCTCCTCTTTGAAGCAAATTTAACCAGTTTTTCCACATGTACAAATAACAGTAACGCTTACAATCAGAAGAAAGAAAAAAAAAGTGGTTACAAACTAAAGGTTTCCCACTATAGTGCTGGTCACGGTTTGTTCTCGGTTCTCATATTCTTGTATGAGAAATATTCTTATATCTGTACATGATTAAACTCTCTCATATAAGAATATTTTTAACAGACTGAAATCGAACCAATAACGGATGGTGACTATCATGATAGTGTTAATCCTGCCCAAGTGATGTCCAAGGGCATCATAACGCCACCAATTATATTAAAAGTGAGTAAATAAAATAAAAGAATAAAAGAACAGGGCAGAATATATCCGGCTGGTGAATTGCAAATCGGAGTCGCCCACTGAGGGTTCCACACCAATTTCAGGCCACAAAATATAAAAATTGACAAATTTAAATTTGCTTTTATTGTTCCTGATTAATGAATTACAATTATGAGTTTGTAAAAGTTTTAATTCTGAACGGTTTCACTACTGACTTATTTAGAAAACGTATAAAAATTTGAAAAAATTTTAAGAATTATCGTCTGGCAAGAGAGAATACTATTTATTAAATATTTTAAACATTTTTAAAGTGTTAATCCACACTTAGGACCTCTTCCTTCCTTAGGACCTGGTCGGTTTCCAGGAGGCGCGGGTTCGAGTCCCGCTACGCTAAAAATTTTATACGTTTTCAAAATAAGTATTTTTGTTTCCTAAGTATTCTCTCTTGCCAGATGATAATTCTTAGTAATAATCTTTGGGTAGCGGAAATTTGTAACAAACTCCTAGGTTCAAAGTTTTATACGTTTTCTAAATAAGTATTTTTCTTTCCTAAGTGTGGAATAACACTTTAAAAATGTTTAAAATAAATGCTTTCACTACTTGCCAAATTAAATAATTGTAGGTCTACGGGAAGTATGTCGTAAGTCTTGAATACGCGGCGAATCTAAACTAATATAATAAAGCGGAAGAGTTTGTTTGATTATTTAAACGCTAAGGTCTCTGGATCTACTAGTCCGATTTACTTTCTTTTTATTTTGTATGAAAGCTGCATTCTTCTGAAATGAACTTATGTAACATTACGGTGTAAGTTTCAGTAAGCCTTAAAAAACTAAATAACCATAATGAAGAAAGCCATCGAATTGCTTTAAGCGCATGCGCTGCTAAAATGGTTAATTATTTGTCAGTACGTTGTATGACAAAAATATTTAATTTTATTAGTTCTAAAAAAAAGTCTATCTATCTCTTATAAATAAGTGACAATAAGAGATTTTGTGACAAAAAATAATTGAAAATTGTAAGGTGATATTTCATAGATTTTTATTTCACATGTATATTGACGCCGATGACGTCCTGTCATACAGCCACGTAGTGTTCATGATTGAATTTATCAATTTGTTGGCAAATACAGCATAATAAAAGTGTTATACTGTATAGGTGGTCTGCGGGTGAAGCCGCAGGTGGGCCGCTAGTATCATATAAAATGCAACAAAAACAATGCAATTCTATCTTTTGATTGAGTGAAGTTAGAAGTTTGAAGGGACCTATATATTCCTTCATCTTATAGTGAAACCTAATTTTCTTTTTGTTCCTCTACTCTACTTATTGTATAAGTATTTCTTATATATATATATATATATATATATATATATATATATATATATATATATATATATATATATATTTTATTTTATTATTTATTTTTTATATCTATATTTATATATTTATATATATATATATATATATATATATATATATATATATATATATATATATATATTTTTTTTTTTTTTTTTTTTTTTATATATATATATATATATATATATATATATATATATATATATATATATATATATATATATATATATATATATATATATATATATATGTCATGTATACCGTTTTTATTATTATTATTATTTTTGTGATTATTATTGCTATTTTTTATTTCTCAATTTCACTGCACTGTCTTCTTGTCTTTCCCGCTACTTTGCACTTATCCACTTCCACGGGTTGGCTGGAAGAGATCTCTTCTAGAGATAGGTCCACCGTTGTGAATGAAATTTCGATATGTATATTTTATTATGTATGAATTTGGTGCAATAAAAAATATATTAAATATTATTTTCAGTTTGATACCTCAACACAATCTCGAGATAAATGATCTTGACAAACAGACCACAAAGTTATCCTATAAGGATTCAGTTTTTACCTTTTGAGATACGGAACTCTTAAAACACACGTAACATGTTATTTTATGATCGTAATATTTACTAATCGCATCAAATCTTATCTAGCTTCACGCTGTATCTCTAGCGGGGTAGTCAGAGGGAATGGGGCGCCAAACGCTACGATCCCTGCATACCTCTTTCGCCTCATCAACTGTCATCAACCTCTTCATACATACCCTTCGGGAGGTCCTCATGCTTTTTACGTGACCTTCCTCTAGTATCTTCGATGCTGTGTTTTCGAAGGTCAACCGAGGTCTCCTCCTACCTGTCTTACCGCTGACTTTTCCGTCATAAATCTTTTTTGCTATTCTTTCATCACTTATTAGTTAGACGTCCCCAAACCAGCTGATCACGTTCTTCTTCATTCTCACCGTGACATCCTCGCTAGTACCTGTCATTCTGTGTATCTCTTTATTGCGGATTCCAACAGCTAAACTGACTCCGCATATCCTACGAAGATCACACGGCACTCTGCATTGTGTATGGCCAAACATGCAGTTTCGCCGTCTCATCAATGCACTTAAGGCTCCGTTAACTCTGTTACCGGCAGCAATACGCCTTTCCATATCCATATCGTATCTTCTATCTCTACTGAACACGCTTCCCAAATATACCATTTCTTTCACTTGTTCTAATATCTTACCATTCACACTGATATTGCATCCGTTATTTCTTCATTTCTTATAAGATTTACTACATTATGATTTTAATAATGTATATACTATCTTATTAAAATCTTTCCACGGTTACTAGTAATATTATTAAGTATCATTCCCAAGTGCCAGTTGAGATAAACTATGAAGTTTTCATTAAAATAATTTAATATATTTTAATATATAATTTATGAAATATATTAAATTATTTTAATGAAAAACTTCATATTATATTCAAAAAAAACCGGACAAGCGCGAGTCGGACTCGCCCACTGAGGACGAAATGCCGTACAAAAATTGGAAGTCTCGAGCTTTTTCTGAAATTCAGATTTACCTTAGCTAGAGCCCTTATATCTGATACCCCAAATAAACGCTTGAATTAGCGGCTTTAAAACCTCCTTTTTTAAAGCAATGGTTTTTTAGGACTTAACTACAGACGTTTTCAGATTTTTTTATAAAGTAGTACTATTTGTAGTTGCTGCCAAATTTCATAACTTTAGGTAAACTGGGAGTACGTTATTAATTTTAATTCCCTCTATAGTGTCGAAATACGCGTTTTTTGCTAAATAAATAGCTTTATTTTTTTTATAAATGTAGAAACACGTTTTTATTATGAAATCATGGAGCCATAGACTTACGTATGATATATGATTTGAATTTCAACTCGATATCTCCAAGCGTGATAAAATCTCTTGACAGACAGGCAGACATACGGACGAACAACAAAATGATCTTATAAGGGTTCCTTTTTTTCTTAAAAGGTACGGAACCCTAAAAACCAAAAAATTACAATAAAAATTGTCATATAAAGAAATCCTATGTAATTATTTCCCGAAAAACAAATGCATCGTTACATATTTGTTCATTCTCTTTTCATATTTTTCAGTTCAGAATTTATTGCAACGTTTTCGCACTCCACTCTTTATATTTCAACGGATCGCGTGAATAAAAAAGATTTTGAATATATATATGTTTTTAGAAGAATTGTTGAGTAACATTTTTCATATTTTCGACTTTTTATGTATAAAAAGATAGATTTTTTTATGGATATGATCTTATGTACATATGTAGGTATTTCCGGCATATTTACCTTACTGTGTATTTTCAAATTATTTCTGTGTTCCTTGAATTTTTTATTACGTCTCCAATAAACATCTAACTTTTTATATTATAAAGGCATTGGAATTTGAAGATAAGCATTTTCATTAAACACCCTATAACTGTTCTATAATGTAATATTTATTTTTATTGAAAAACTAGACAAATGAGTTGGAGGATCACCTTATGGTAAATTCTCCCATTGATATGTTCCACATTCAAGGAGTTGACAATGCGTTGCCGGCCTTGGAGGTGCGTGTAGGGGAGATCCGGGTACTTTAGGACACCTTGTACCTAGGGACAGTGATAGATTTACTCCTAATTTTGCGCTATAAGTGCCACAAGCGAGCTTCGCGGTCGTTCTCGGTCGTACCCGAAAAAGTCAGCGATTTTGAATGTTTATGTCAGGTAATTGCGCGATTGTTCCACAATTTTTTTTTCTCTATTTCTTTTCATCGATGTTTTTAGTGAATAATTTGAGGTAAGAAAATGTATATTATGCATATTTACTTGTCAGCATATGTGTATTTATTTATTTCACTATTTTGTAATAGATGGACATAACCTCACTTTACAACAATATATTTTGTACCTTGGTACATTCATATTTTTGTACCTTGAAACTGTCTTAATTATAATTTTTTGACTTAAGCTCAATACGAATAACGTCATGGGAGCTATAAAGAAGGTACAACGATAGTCAATTCGAAAGGCTGTTGTGTATCGTTTTTTGTTTATATTCTCTCAATTTTATGTTTATATTCTCTGTAGGCTGTCAAATTTAATATTTGACAGCCTAAGATAAGGGAATAAATAATATTTATTAAACATTTTTTTAATTTATTTCGTAATTATCAGTCCTTTATTCCAAAAGTAGAAAAATAAAGTTCTCGTATAAATATGTATTTCGTCACTGTCCTAAACTACAAGACGTGATTGTACCTTGGGACAAATCAGCTTTTTATTATTTTTTTACTAAAAAATATATTTTTATTATTTTTATATAATATGTGATACATATATGAAAAATCAATACTTCAAGTCAATTAAAACAGAAGTGGTGGAGTGTGGTATTGAAGAAAAGTGTCCTAAGCTACAAGGATCTCCCCTTTTATGTTTTTTAAGCTTCACGCTGTCTCCTTATATAAGATGAGTCATCTATGAAACGAAAAAGGCTTTTTATTGCAAATATGCAATTTACGATGATGATGAATTTATTATTAGCATACAAATGAGGCTACTTAAGGCTTTGAGGCTACTAGGTATATGAAATTACGTACTGTTGCATTAATTAGTATGATAATACATCATAATATTGCATGTTTTCAGCTGAAAGGCTTTATATTGTAATATACTATAATATTATAAAAAAAAAAAAGATCATATTTTTTATATTAATAATACTTCACTAGGGATAAAGCGTGAAGTTATAAAGATTAAAATAACGTTTTTCCTCGACACCAAAGCGAAGAAATGACTATCAAAGTAATTATACCATAAAAATTTCATGGCTATTCTTGACACAACTGCAACAATTCCGCGCCGCTGGTAGCTTTATGTACATTCGACAGTTCATGCTAGTAAAATTCTATTTAAATAAAGAATATTATGATTTTGAATTTAAATTTGTGAGTGATGGCCGCGGGTTACGTCCGTTCTGGTAAACATCGAAGCTCTGGCTTCCATTTCGAGGAATATTGTGTGCTTACAAAAAATGCTGGCAACTCACGATGGAAAATTTTGAAGACAATTCAAAAATATCACGCATGTAGGCCGCCTAGATAAGAGTTAGGTCAACGTGGCGCAATAATTATTATCTCACGTAAAAAAATGTTCTCGGAATAAACCTATTGAACAGTGGAGAGACTTATCAAGAATTTATCTGCCTTATCTATGAGAAAGTATTTATATAAAGCCGTCATGACTTGTACCACTGGACAAGCGTACGACTGATTTTCACTCAAACTAAATATTTAATAGTTCAATTTTCTTGCTTTTTTAAAAAGGCCAAGTCCGGCTTTAAGTCCCACCACTCAACACGCAATGTCTCACACATTCGGCGGAAACTGGTGAACGGAGCGTCTTAACACTAGGTTCCCTCTGCTTATCCTGCTATGTGCGCAATACAGCGTAAAGCTGAGATAGAGTATTTATTCTAATGTAATACATTAAATAAATACTTTGTTATTTTACTGCACATAAATTGACTTCAAAAGTTAATTTATCAGCGATAACTCTGTCATGGAGATCAAAAGTCAAAAATCGTATAATGGCGGTTGTGGCATGGCCTCGGGGCTAAAATTGCGTAGTGATACTCTTAGGGTAATAAAAAATGACTTTTTTATTGCTATATATAAAAAAAATTGCTCAATGTCAGAAAATATGAGATATTTTTTAGAAAATATTATTTTTTGCCCAGAACACCAACAACATTAGAAATAACAAAAATAAACACCGAAATTTACCCAATCGTGTTAATTATAAAATTAAGTAATATTCGAGACGCAAAAATGGGGTAGGTACATGTGAAAACTGAAGTGGTTGTAATACGACTGTCTAAAAATTTGGGAGTACATCTATCTTAGGCCAAAACCAAATATTATCTACTTTGTTATCTTTATGGATTTTTGTAATTATTTACAATAAAAGGATTGTCAATGGATCTGCTCTCATTAAGCATTTTTAACAAATCTTTGTACTCTGATAAAGCATGTGTTTTATGGCTTAATCCTGCGGTTGCGCTCTTTTGTACTTTGACGTGTTGCAATCGGCATTATTTATTGTTTTTTGGATCTTGTTTAGTCGCATTGAATACAATATAACAACATATACAGTGAACGTCAAATTGCAGCATCTCGAAATTTCTTTAAAGAACAAACACAGATACAAAAAGATCAGGCAGGCCTAATACCACAACTTATCAAGAGGATAAATTCATCAGAGTTCTGTCTAACCGAAATCAATGCTTAGCAGCACCACACTATTAAACAACGACTTCTGTCTGTGGGTTTCAGAGGATGTGTTGCTGCCCAAAACCCAAACCCTTTATTTTTAACCAAACAAAAATCTTTTATTTTTGCCGCCAATACTGCAACATACGAGCGTAACGGTAAAACGTCAAATCAATTCCAAAAACACTTGAATTACGATTTTTTTAATGCATAAACAAACTAAAATAATTAATTAACTTTTAGGGTTAAGTACCTTAAAAGAAAAAAATCAGCTTTATAGTAACATTGGAGCACCAAAATCAAGCTTCTAATACAACAAAGTCAAAAGAATGAGCATTTATGTATCGTTTCTGCTTCATTGTGTATGAAATTCACCGCGCAATCAACCTATAATGTACTTCCCGTAGACTTACAGCTATGAAATTTAGGACGAAGTAAGATCTTACAATACAAATAAAGGAAAAAATACGAAAAGTAAAAATTTAATAAATAAAGTTAAGAAACTTAATTTTGTTAACTTTATTCGCCGCATCATCAAAACCTAAAAAGTAATCACAATTTTGAAATTGGTACAGAACCTTCGGTGGGCAGGTCCGACTCGCACTTGGCCGGTTTTATCTTAAATACTTAAATAAATAATCGTATATTTCAAGCGGGCGTAGCCGCACAGGGGCCGCTAATTCTTAATATTTAAATAAAAAATAATGAGAATTAGGAACAGTCACTCAACATTAATATAAAAAGAATATATTTTTGCCAATATTATGACACATATATTTTGATATTTTTTATAAAATTGCCAAAAATTTAGCTCCTATTATCCTGTTCGATTTTTTTTTTGTATAATTTTAACTAAACACTACAGACATGGTCCGTACTTTATTTAACTTTTTCATTATTATCAGCTAATCAACAGTATTTTTATCTGTCACTTAATCTAGGCTTATAACTAGAGATAATTATCTAGATATTTAATTCCTAAGAAGAAGGAAGAAGAAGTCCAGGTATTTTTAGATTGCCTTTTTGTAAACATTTCACTTATTATCAATTAACTTAATATCTATTACAATTTTACAACTTAAATCATAGTTTTGTTTTTTATTCTAAGTGCCTATCGGAGGATGGATTCAGGATATGGAAGGTATAACCGAAGTGGTCATAACCTCTACTAAAGAACATATGACCATGACTTGACTTCGTTTCTATCTTTAATGGCTATTTTTAAATTGTATTCCACAATGCCTTTCGTCGTTGCCATTGTTGCACTGCGGATCAGCCTTTTGACTGCATAGTCTTCGCTGCCGCTGTAGTAGTAGCAGCTGTAAATATGTCGTGTTATTGCGACGACTGCGTGCGGGACGCTGTCATGCAGCTGTAATTTTGCCGACTTCATGTTCACTACTAATACCATTACGTTCGTCAGACCTTGAGCTTCGTGAATCGTTAACACCTTTGAACCTGTACTCACCCTGTATCCTTGTTGAATCATGGAGTCTTTTCCTCTTGCGTAAAAGTGAGGTAGAAGGTGTTTTTTACGTCTTTTGATACCGGTGTCGCCTTGGTGTTTACAATATGAAGGGAGTCCACTGCCCTTTTCGCTGAGTATATACCGCAGTATATTTCTCGTAGGGCGTAAGCGACGTCCATGGGACTTCTATGAGTACACAGTAGGTTTTTGCTTATGCTTAGCATTTGGGATGGACTGCGGTAAAACATATTAAAGAGATTCTCCCGGTCAATATAGAGAAGTTGATTTACATCTCCGATCAGTAGTAATTCTTCTGCGCGGGAGATTCTAGCAGCCGTCACCATTGCTCCAAAATGATTCATTAGGGCTTCGTCTACCATAAGGCGCTTGCACCTTTCTGATTTTCTAATCCCGTTAACCAATATTGAAGCCATAGTGCGAACCTATTACTTTTACTAAGTTCCCTATATTTACCGACAGCTTCTCCCGGAGTTCTTTGGCTGCCTCTATGGCAGTGGTGTTGATAATGTTTTTAGTCAAGTTAAAGTATTTTAGAATCCAAGTTGTTTTACCGCATCCGGGGACCCCATTTACCCACTGCATCCCAGGTACCTGCCATTCCGCTGATGATGTGGGTTCTAGAGTGCTGTCGAAGTTTCAGGCCATCTTTAGCATTTTATCCTCCAGCATCACTTTTGTACACTTGGCGACGACTACAATGGGATTATTACCAGTTAAGTTGAATTTGATGTTGCCCGGTTGTCTGGTTTCCTCTTCATCCAACTCCACAAAGCCAACTGCAGCATTATATGCCGCCATGTAACTGCCTTGGTTAAATGGTTTGGGCGGTATCGTTGTTATATATGGCGGCTTCTGCCTCCTTGAGCTTTACCTCCAGTATCGAGTATTCTCCCTAAAAGGCTAGCATTATTTCCTTGCAAGTTCTGAGCTTTACTTCTTTAGTAGCTTTGAGGACTGCGAGGAATTCAAGGAAAGCATTCTAGTAATGGTCTTTGTGTCCCATGATCGGTACCAGATTGGGTGTTTTTACTTGATCCATAGCCGCTCTTGTTAACTTTGGCCATATTTTTACAGCGGTAGTCGTTGAAGAGCCCCTTGTGATTTTATTTATGGCCACCACCTGGGTTTCATGTAGTGAAGGTTTCCTCCTACCTAATAGGTTTTCAACGTTAGACATAAAGGCGCTGTATGCGCCTCTTATAGCAGTGTGTTTTGATTTGTTTTCTGCACGTTTTGCCTGTTCCTCTGCTGTCTTTTGTTGGTAGAGTTCTGAGCCGCTTTCGATGGTCACAAGCGTAGATGGTGGGTTTACTTTCTGCGTGCCCAAGTGATTGGGATTTAGGTAACTGTGATCTTCACCTCTGTCCTCATACACTATCACCTCATGTTGTTCTGATGCTTTTATGCATCCCAGTCGGTTTGCCACTTCTCCTTTATTATAGTCAACGACCATAGCGTCTACGCTTATCACACGGGCTCCCGGGAACCGTGAGCAGTTCCTGTGAACGTTCGAAGGGCGACCGTTCCCCAAAAGCAAGCAGTATGACCAGTTTGTTCTTTGATCTCACTACTCGACAGTTTATGACTCCAGTCGTCCTTGTGGGTAGCGCTTCGTATATTTTTCGTCTTACTGCCGTTCTTTTAGTGCTCCCGTTCAATAAACAAGCTAGACCAGGTGAAATTGCAATAAATTTACTATTTCTAGATCTGCGAAAGCATAAGCCTAACCTTTCACTACTGTCATCCATAAAAAGAGCTACTCCCTTAGTTCGTAATCTCGGTGTACCCATTTCGGCTTGTTGCAATAACTGGATCATTGTAGTATATTGTGTATGTTTTAATGTATGTGAAGTTTTCGTGGGATGCGTGTGAGCTTTGGAGCTTACTTTTGCAGTTTGTGTAAGTGGTGCGTATATAGTACGTGAGTCTCTTTGTCCCAAAGAGCTATTCCTGTTGCATGCAATATGAAAGGCCCTTTCAGCGTAACCGAGGAGCGCTTGACGGGAGTTTGGATCTGCTATGATGTTTGGAAGATCTACCTCGGTTAGGTCTCTACCGATTGTCGTTTCAAGTTCGAAGCGGGCGGTAGCATATCTGAGGAATTCCAATAATATGTGCCATACCGACTCTGTTGTGTTCTTATCGTATTCACAGCTTGATGAATCTTTCAACTTGAATCTGTGCAGGTACTCTGCTGTACCTCCATGACCCGTCAACATTTGCACCTGTAAAGGAGTAAATTCTGTCATCCTTACTATTTTGTAGGCTACTTCTACATCTGGCAGGATTTTTTTGGTAACTGCCATGGCATATCGTTACAATATTTGGTTTTTATTTCACATGTACAATGAAACTTACGATAATTTTTTTTGACGAAACAAAAGATATTTCATCATCAAGGAAATTCAATAAAGATAACCTTCGGCTTTTAAAGCATGAAATTTGGACGTATATTTTTCGAGAAAATATAAAATTTAAATAATCCAACACTCTGTTTACAGCGGCAAGCATAGGTTCAACTAGCGCGGGAGGCGTTCTTGCCGCCGATGACGTCCTCCAAAGCAGCTACGTATTGCTTGCACTTTCTTAGAATTAATAAAAAAAGTTGTTCATAATTGAATGTATCAATCTGTTCGAAAATGTGGCATAGTAAAAAAATATCAGGGGTATACGGCTGAAGCCGCGAGTGGGCTGCTAGTAACTTAATAAGCACTGGTATAATTCAAGATAGACTAGTTATAAGGGACGTCCAAGTTTACTTTGCCTTGTAAGCTTTATAGTAATATTGTACAATTAAGTCTCTAAGTTTCATATCTGGGACGTGTTAGAAGCGAGGGACTAGCGCTTGAGGGACTTGTAGGTTATAGTATTAAAGATGGGTCCTGACGCCCCGCCTAATCCAGATGGTATTGAATCTCAGGTGAATAGAACAAGGCAAAGCGGGGACTATCATCCTGATATTGCTGATGGCTACAAAAACTATAATAGATCTGTCCACTGCAACTTCTTCTATTCAAAATATATACATCGCCCCTTCCTTTCTGAAAATATATATAACATAAGTCACACCTTGAATTCGATAAAGGCGCTTTCATTGTGTATGTATTATAACTGACTCCACACTCTACAAACTAATCTAAAATTACCTAAATAATAATTTTAATATTTTAGTATGACTCGTGATACGTCTATTATAGATAGAACCCACAAACATCCTTTCGTAGTGATCGTAAGTAATCCAAGATCTTTTAGAGATTCAGAGGTAACCGTATTAATATGAAATGTATCATAAATTGAATATACATATAAATTAAATAAATTATGATAAATAAAATGTCATAGTCTTTTGTTTTGTTCGGCTCTGAACCCTCCGGGACGAATCGGAATAGATAATATTTATGATTCTTATAATGCTTTTGCGAAAGTTCAATTATTAATTAACGGATTCAAAGACCGAAGTCTAATATAAATATTTGCAATTGAATTGAGATTATTATATGTAGGCCGTAGCTATAATAACATGACATATAACTCTCTGCTTTACATATCAGATCGAACTCCCTACCACTAGGCGGCCGATTATGTGAATCCACGTCAGTTTGTTTCTTTAGAGGGCATTACATTAATATACCCATTTAACGTACGTGTACCTTTCTTATAATTATATATTTACTTATCGTATCTTAATTAATATTCAATTCTGTATGTGTAATGTGACGTGTTTATCAATTCCGTATAAATTAGTTAATATAAAAAAGTCTAAAATCGAACCCACAACCAATCGATTTTACAGTCACACTTTGTGCCCCTGCGCCACGACTCGCCTCTATAATATATTTCTTATTATAATTATTACCTACGTGCTCCTATCATATGCCTGAGTTTCAATATTAATATAATTTATATTCACTGTTATTGTAACGCCTCTTTTAAACAGAACCGTCGTAGAATAACACGCACAGCACACAACCTGCAGCTGTTTGTCTGAACTGACATTATACTCAGAATGTAATATAGAAATCTTTAGTTGAAAATACTCAGTTATCGCTAAAACAACCAGCAACTCCAAGTAGGCATGATTCTACTACCAGTTCAATATTGATATATTTATTTATTTATTTATTTATTTATTTAGGATCGTCAACAGAAGAAACATTACAACATGGTCAAATTACAACTAGATCTATTTATAGACTAAATGTTTTTCCACTTAAAGACAATCACAGCATGTACTAAAAAAGAAAGTGGTATAAATAGCATTAAGATTAACGTATTATAATAAAATGAAATCGATTATAGTAATAAAAAAAGTCAAACAATAAAAAGCAGTTTTAGAA
>DWLH01001058.1:0-14704 GCA_018249795.1 Heliconius telesiphe telesiphe
AAGGCATTTCCCAAGGATATTAAAAAAAAAAAAAAAAAAGGTTGCGCCATGTCAGCTTGGTTGTTCAATTTGCATTTGGATAGCCGTCTCCAAGGAGTAAAACAAAGTGATATGGGAGTGAAAGGAGGTGACCTGAATGTGAATTGCCTGCAATACACAGATAATGCAGTGCTTATTGCATCATCAGAATGCGAGTTGCAGGCATTGGTCACCACTCTTAAAGAAGGGTGTGAATATAATGATCTAAGCCTCAATGCGAATAAGACAAAGGTTCTGATTTTTGAAGGAGATGAAGAAAGGACGGAAAGCAATATCAGTATAAATGGTAAAATATTAGAACAAGTGAATGAAGTGGTATACTTGGGAAGTATGTTCTGTAGAGATGGAAGATACGAGATGGATGTGGAAAGGCGTATTGCTGCCGGTAACAAGGTTAACGGAGCCTTAACTGCATTGATGAGACGGCGAAACGTCAGCACGGCTGCGCGTTTGGCCGTACACAATGCAGTTTTGGTATCGACTCTGTTATACGGCAGCAAAACGTGGCTATTACAGAAGAAGAATGAAAGAAAGATGAACGCTGTGGAGATGCTATCTCTTCATAGGATATGCGGAGTCAGCTTAGCTGATCGAATCCGCAATGAATAGGTACACAGAATGGCAGGTGCTAGCGAGGATGTCACAGTGAAAATGAAGAAGAACGTGCTCAGCTGGTTTGGGCACTTCGAACGAATGAGTGATGAAAGAATGGCAAAAAAGATTTATGATGGAAAAGTGAGCGGTAAGAGGGTAGGGTAGGGAGGTAGGGGAAGGCCTCGGTTGACCTTCGAAAACACAGTATCAAAGATACTGGAGGAAGGTCACGTAAAAAGCATGAGGACTCCCCGGAGGGCATGTATGAAGAGGTTGATGACAGTGGACGAGGCGAAAGAGGTATGTAGAGACCGTAGCGTTTGGCGCTCCGTTCTCTCTGACTACCCCGCTAGGGATAAAGCGTGAGGCTAGTTTAGTTTAGTTTTAGTTTTTAAACTGATCGCGCCACAAAATCCTCTACGGTTTCATCAGGTGACTGCCGGCGTTTATGAAATTTATCACTTTCTAGTATTTCGTTAACCTCTGGTTCGAAAAATTTGTCCAGTACACTAAGAATTTCATTAAATTCCCGCTAGTATGTCTCGCGGGTGCTAACAATGATGCAATCAACGAGTAAGTATCCTTTCCGCACTGTGATAGAAACAGAGAACGCCTTACTATTAAATTCACATTCGGAAACACCCGCGGCGTCGAGAGCGCATTGCAACTGTTCTTTATAATCGCACCACTTGTCTGTCTTGGGGTTAAAATGTCTAGGAAATACTATATTAGCGATATTAGTCGCCATTTCCACAAAAATCTATTTAACCTGTGGTTAAGATTTTCAATCCATTTTACAGTGCAAAATTTTCAAGTTTCTCTCCGTTTCTGCTTCTTATTTTTTTTCTGTATAAAGTGGTCCCAAGACTATGTCTTCTTCTGTTTGTCGTTCTCCAATCTGGGCATTAAAATCCCCCAGCACAATAAGATTTTTGTGAGCATGGTTTTGGATTGTTTTATTTATTTCTTGGTAAAATAAGTCTTTTGATTTTATATCTGATTGTTCTGTGGGTGAGTATACTTGTATGAGGGACCAATAGTCTTTGTATCCCGGAAGCTTAATGTTCATTACTGCAATGCGCTCTGATATTCCTATAAAACTCTCCATATAGTTTGAAAGATGTTTATTAACAATGAAACAAACCCCGTGATGCCCTGGAGTTGTACCTGTGTGGTGGTGGAAGGAAATCTGGATGAGAAATAATTCTCTCTCCTATTCTCCTTACTTCGCTCAAACCTATGATGTCTTATTTTATTTTTTCTAACGCATATGTAAATAAGATTTTCGTATTTTTTTCGTGTGAGTATATTTGATTTGATTTTTTTCATTATTTCTTTTGTGCTTAGTTGGAGGGTTGCGGTCCCTTTTCCCCACGAGGACCAGTCGGCTTGGGGAAGATTATGTTGTTTCTTTTGTTTGGTTTTCGTAATTAAGTTGCATAATCCGTTTACCGGTTGTTAATTGCTATTGGTTTTTATGTGGGTGGATGTCAGTAAGAGAATTTGATCGAATTCTCATCAAATCGTAGGCGTTTGGCCTATTAGTTTTAAAAAAAGTTATTGTATTTTGCTTTTTAGGTTTAGTTGTCGGCCTTAATTGTGGTGAAATAGATATTTCTCTTTTCCTTTTGTCAGTACTGAGCCCTTTAACTATCAGCTTATCATATTTCAAAAAAGCAATATTTCCCTTTTTCTCTTGTATTAGCTGTGGCAGTAAAGCCTTTCTCTTTTCTGTCATTTCGTTAGAATAGTCTTTTGACATATTGATCCCCTTTAAACTTTTTTTATTCTTCATAATTTGGTCTTTCTTCCATCCATTTTACAGTGCATGCCTATAAAACTAGCATGAGGACCCTCCGGAGGGCATGTATGAAGAGGTTGATGACAGTGGACGAGGCGAAAGAGGTATGTAGAGACCGTAGCGTTTGGCGCTCCGTTCTCTCTGACTACCCCGCTAGGGATAAAGCGTGAAGCTAAGTTAAGTTAAGTTTTCTTCCATCCATTTATTAATGAAAGTAATACAGTATGTTTGCCCTCAGTTTTATTTCTTCCTAGGTGGCATAGTCTATTCACTTCATTTTCTGCTAAGGATATATTTAAATCTTTTTTGATATCCAAGAGCTTTATTGCCGCATTTTCACTCTCTTCTTAACCATAAATAACTATGTTATTACGTTTCCTTTCTTTTTTTAAGTACTCAGTCTTACTCTGCAAGTTAGAAACTGATTGTTTTAATGTTTAATTTCCTTCAATTATGTTATTTATTTGTCTATGTATAATGAATGGATCATTCATTATATTATTCCTTAGTTTCTTTTAGTTCAAATAACTGCATTTCTTTCTTCATATTATCGTATAATAATTGGAATTGTTGATCCATATTAATATAATAATGCGAGGAACGGAACGTAAATGTAAATTGGTAGAAAATATTTATTTTGTGATAGCAGCACTTGAGGTAGTTGTTAAAGCAGCCGACTGACGTTAAATTTCGAACAATTGAATGTTGTTGTAAATTATTACCTCAATGATTGTTGGTATTTGCTTCGTAGTTTGTAAATCTTGAAAATATGCCAGAATTATTGGTGCTGATGTATTGATATTTTCATCACTGTAGGTCCCAAAGTATAACTATATATATTTTAAAGAGTGTTTTGTTGGTTTCAAGCAGCACAGACTTGTTGAGACTTCGTCGACCGGAACAATTTATTTGTACAGGATAGCTCTACAATATCACAATATTTGTACTCTATAAACATCGTCTGATTATAGTAGACTGCAGAAAAATGCAAATACTTATGTAAATATTAATCTCCCACCAAAACGGGGTTTTCAGCCGAGACTAATACCGACTTTTGACTTTTTTCTCAGTTTCGGCCGAAACACGAAACTTCTTAATATAAAGTATAATTAAAGACAAACTAAAACAATCAATAAAGGTGGTCATTACCAATTATTTTTACCCTATATTGCCTAGTCTATAGTTTAAGCTACTATTCTATACCTTTTACGTATGTTATACAATTTTTTTTATTAAATGTCATATTTGGGCAACACAATGTTTAAGAAAGTTTATTTTGCGTGTTTTTTTTTACTTTGTCGTAATTGGGTATAAACCTCTTAGAAAATATCCTATGACGTTTATACCCAATTGTAGTTAATTTTTTATAAGGTTACAAAAATAGAAAACTTTAACATTTCGTCTCGAGTCGTAACTTTGATTACGTTGCCGAACATAAAAAAATCTGTGTATGCTTTACGAAAACCTTTCCTTAAGATTTTTTTTTGATTAACAGCGTATAACATTTTTGTTTTCATACCTTTTTTATTACTTTTATTTAGATTTTTTCAGTGAAATAGCTAATAGTTTGTGTGTCATAAACTAGAGACAATTTGGCAAATCTGATAATTTTAAAATTTTTAGCGCATTAGTCTTATATAGAATTGACTTCAGGCTACAATGCCGCAAAATTACTGTTTCCCAGTGTTATATTCATAATAAAAAGTAGATACTCAAGTATGAAAACCTTTCCTCGCAAGATTTACTTACGTGCCTTTGTTGTAACTAATTTTATTTTTATTTTATAATATGATATTAATAAATTGACTATTACTCGTTAACCACAATAATTAGCAGAGTTTCCTGACAAGTAATTAGTATCGGCTGTTATGGCCGAAACCGAAACTATGGTCGAAATTAAGATCGTAGGCAGAAACTGGCCGAAACAAAACCTACGGTCGGTCACTAGTAATTATCTATAGAAATAGATTTAAATGTGATCATTTCTCGTAATAAGAATAACAATTTTTTACTGTGTCATTATTCGAGTACATTTTTTAACATGTCATTGAGCTAACCTTATGTAATTTTCATAGATTATTCTACACAAATACAAGAAGGTAGTTATTAAATTTACTTTTGCATAAAAATCACCAGTAACTTTTGTCGCTGCAGCTCTAGAAAGTTTTTTTTTTCTGAAAGCAGCTAGAATATTTTCATTTCCTCGCTCTGGTAACAGGACAAAGCGCATCGTTGAGTTTCGCCGAAATCATTTATGGGACGTGGTATACGTATATTTAATAAAATACTACAATTGACTTTAGACTTGCCACTTGAACAATTAAAAAAAAATATATATATTATTAACTAATACTACTAATGATAATAATGCGTGAAATTAAATTGCTGATGATGTTCACTCGGGAAGCTAATGGTGATTATACTTTTAATAAATAAAATATATTTTATATATAAACCGGACAAGCGCGAGTCGGGCTCGCCCACCGATGGTGCCGTAAAAAAGAGCCATTTGACCTGATAACTTACTCGACTTAGCTTTAATACCTAATTTTGCCCCATTGTAAGGCCATTATTTTTTAGGATTTAACCACAAATGTATAGTTTTCAGTTTTTTCCTGAACTAGTACTACCTGTAGATGCTAGCTGAACAATTTCATAACTCTTGGTCAATCGGAAGTACCTTATTAATTTTGACTCCCTTTGTAGTTTCGAAACACACGTTTTTTACTATATAAACGGCCATATTAAAGTAAATTTAGAAATAAGATTTTTTCAGGAATAATGGCACCTTAGATCTGAGTAAATGGTTGGAATTTCACCTCGACATCCGTTCCTGAGATAAATGATCTTGAAAGACAGACAGACTTCAAAATGAGCTTCGCATTTAATTGTAAAATAACAATGAAGTTTTGGAGTAGCGTTTACACAGATGTAACATTTGCAGACGGCGAGGTGATGATCAGGTCGGGCGACCTGCACTCGGACGGGTACCACCTGCTGGGCTGCGACCTGCGCTGCCTCAGCGAGGTGCGGCGCAAGCTGGAGGCGGGCGGCGCCGGCGCCGGCCCCACGCTGCTGCTGGCCGAGTGCGTGCTCGTGTACCTGCGGCCCGAGGCCGCGCGCGCGCTGCTGCGCCACCTGGCCGCCGCCTTCCCGCGCTGCGTGCTGCTGGTCTACGAGCAGTGCAACCTGGCCGACCGCTTCGGCGAGGTCATGCTGCGCAACCTGCGCGCGCGCGGCCTGCCCGGCGGCGCGCCCGGCGACGCGCACCGCCGCGCGCCCGCCGACCAGGCCGCCCGCCTGCGCGCGCTCGGCTTCGACGCCGCGCGCGCCTGGGACATGGAGGCCGTGTGGCGCGCGCTGCCCGACGACGACCGCGCGCGCGTGGAGGCGCTGGAGATGCTGGACGAGCGCGAGCTGCTGCTGCAGCTCAACACGCACTACGCGCTCACCGTGGCCACGCGCGGCGCGCTCTTCGCCGACCTCGACCTCAACGCCTAGCTCGTCGCCTCGTCACGCGACCGTTTGTTTTGGAGGGTAGATGGAGATTACTAATTAAATTCTTTGAGTAGGTTATGAAATTTACATTCATTATATTCAATCAAATACATTTCAAGTGTTTCGTTGGTCTCTTGATTTAGTTACTATTAGATAAATTCTGCAAGTAGGGATGGGTGCACCTAAATATGAACTTTTAATAATATTTTCTATATAAAGTAATGTTACTTTATATATAGTATTAAGAACGTAGAGAGGTCGAGTTGAGAAGGCGTAGGCGGCCCTGAGCCCATCACATCTATCTATACACTTACTCAATTTATTGTACGTCTAAGTGTTAATTATTTATTAATAAAATATAAATGATGTATAGCGAGGCGCAGTTTTATTTGGTCGTGTCTATATGTGTGGCAGGCAGGCGGCCAGCGCGCGCCGCAGCGCCTGGCGCACGTCGGCGCGGCCCTCGCAGAACACGTGCGTGGCGTGGCGCTCCACGTGCACCAGCGTGTCGTGGCGCGGCAGGTGCACGATGCAGCCGTCCGCGCCCGCCTCCACGCGCGCCTCGCCCACGCCCTCCCGCGCCAGCGCGCGCACCAGCGCCTCCACGTCCAGCGCGCTCCAGTGCAGGCGCCCCACTGCCGCCTCGTCCCCGCCGCCGCCGCCGCCGCCGCCCGGCAGCGCGGGCGCCGCCACCAGCTCCAGGCGCGCGTCGCGCACGCGCAGTGCCGCGCAGAGGGGCGCCGCGCGCAGGCCGGCGCGCAGCTCGCGCGGGCAGCGCGCCGCCGCCGCCGCCAGCGCGCCGCACAGCGAGCCGCGCGCCGCGCGCCGCCGCACCGCCAGCGAGCGCGCCGCGCCGCGCCGCACCACCACCGTGGGCACGTCGCTACTGATGTGAGGCCGCGCGCCGCCCGCGCCCCCCGCGCCGCCCCCGCCGCCCGCCGCGTACTGCTCCGGCAGCGCCAGCTCGCGCGGCCGCAGCTCGCGCACCAGCTTGTTGGCCTGCGAGTAGTTGAGCGACGTGTCGATGGGGCAGTGGAACGCCTTCATGCTGAGCGGCTGGAACGGCGCCAACGCATCCAGATACGGGAAGTCGGGCTCTGGAAGCGGAATTTCGAGATGTTGACTTTCCACTATTACTAGTACGACACAAACGGTCACAGCGACAATTCACCTGTAAAGATGATAGCGTGCGCGGGGTTGCTGGCCCACAGCTCGACGAGGTGCACGGCGGCGCCGAAGCGCAGGCTGGGGTGGCCCGCGAACACCACGCAGGGCTGGCGGAAGTCGGCGCTGAAGGCGTCGTCGTGCAGCGAGCGCGCGTGGCGCAGGCGGCCCGAGCGCACCAGCGCCGCGTGCGGGAAGGGCTCCTCGGGCAGGTACACGCGCGCCTGCTTGCCGGCCGACACCCACTCGGCCAGGATGTTGCTGTAGGCCAGCGAGGAGTCGGCCACCGGCGACACCACGTACAGCGGCACGTGCGCCAGGCCGGCGCCCTCCAGGTGCGCGGACAGGCACTCCAGCAGGTCGTAGAGCACGCCGCTGGGGTACACGGGGCACAGCGCCGAGCCGCCGGCGCGCAGCGTGACGGTGGCGTGCACGCACAGGTCGCCCAGCATGTGGTCGGGGTTGTGCGCCGGCGTCTGCGTGAGCGCGGCCAGCACCAGCAGGTCGGCGCCGCGCAGCGCGGCCTGGTTGATGGGGCGCGGGTGCGTGGTGAGCGTGCTGGAGCCGCTGACGTAGGCCACCTTCTCGTGCGCCGAGCGCAGCACCCAGTTGGCGGAGCCCAGACAGAAGCCGGAGCTGACGGGCGTGGCGTCGAGCGCGCCGTACACGTCCACGCGCTCGTCGTAGCGCACCACGCGCACGCGGGCGAGGGCGCGCGCGAGGGCGGCGGGCGCGAAGAGGCGGCGCCAGGCGCGCGGGCGCGCGGCGTGCGCGAGCGGCGCCGGCAGCACGTGCAGCAGCTCCTTCCAGCGCCGCGCCGCGCCCGCGCCGCCCGCGCCCCCCGCGCCGCCCGACACCCACTCCGACAGCTCCTCCAGGTAGAACCTGCGAGCGTGCATTAACAACGCCACTAAATAAATTTATCTCGTATAAACAAAATTGCTATTGAAAATACTCCAAAATCCAGAGCGGCAACAAATGTATTTTTAATTTTTAATATACAATACATAAAAAATTTCCCATGTAAATAAATAATATGTATGGTTTCACTACTAAAATGAAATCTGATGCATCATAAACATTATTTTATTTTTAAAAATACTGAAAAATACTAAATCCATACCAAGAAATTGTATCAAATCAATAGTCATTGTATTTTTATATTATACCTTTATATTAATACTAGCGACCCGCTCGCGGCTTCGCTCGCTTTAACTACTGAATCATTTACTTAATAGACTAAATTACGTTCATGTTTTAATATAATAATAATGTATGTTAGGAGTGCACTTAAGATTTTTAATGTAAAAATTATTAAAACCTTAGCTTGCATTTCAATGTTTAAAAAATACAACTATAGATAGTCTCTGTACATGGAAGATATATTCGAAAAATTGTTATTACGGGCATTTAACAATATAATAGAACTTGGTCAGTTTGTCTGTGCAGTTTTTTATACTAATCTCAGATTAAAGTGAAGTTTTGTATTTTTTTGTAGTTTGCTAAAGCAAATTTTGCTTAACATTTACTATTTCTTTTATTTTAATGGGTTCATAAATAAAAGTTTTAAGCCACATTCACGCTGTATCCGTTTATACGCAGAGGAAACTAATGTTAAGAGGCCTTGGTGCCAGGGGTAAGAAATGAAAATATTATCCAATAATAATTAATTCCTCCGAGCGAGGATCAAGTCACACGCGTGTGTCCCTGTCGGATGACCTAATGGATGGCCTCCAGTACCTATATAATTGAGTATATTTCATAATTATAGTATTTTTTTTAATAATAGTTATTACAATACCAATAGTTATTACAGTACTGTGAAGAAAGTATATTTTAGGCAATTTTTTAATTCTTATATCTTTTAAAAAACTGCCACATTCTTATAGGTAATAAATTATGTTTTCCAATTAAAAATAGTCTATGTTTTTCACCAACTAATTATTATATCGGCGGAAAAATATTAAAAATGTTCAAAGTTACTCTATAATACCAGGTTAGGATCGACATTGTAGTGTTGATAGAAATTGAAAATAGTAATACTACAGGATACCTTTATACATGAAATATTTATTTAAATTCATATTTTCATTTCTTTGCTCTGGTATCGAGACAAAGCGTGGCGTTGAGTTCCGGCACTCAACACGCAATGCCTCCAGATTTCGGCGGCAAGTGGGGAATGGAGTGTCTTAACACTAGGTTCCCTCTGCCTACCCTGCTGTGTGCAGGATACAGCGGAAGTTGGAATTTTAGGATACCTTTATATGCAATGTTTAAAGCTGTTTTTAGGACATAATGTAGACATAGCGTCAGTACTAAGATGGCGGCTTTGTCATAATAATTAAGCCATATTAGATAGTATATCGATATAAATATTAAAAATATAAAACATTGAAAAGAAAAGGAGAAATGCAATTATATTGCAGTTTTTCTTTTTTTTCTTACTTGAAACATATTAATAACTTTGCATACAATTAATTTCTTTTGAGTCAAACATTAAGTTTAATTCATAAAATATATTTTACTTCCTTAACATCATTATTTCATGTATTTTTTTAAATTTGTTGGTCATGGTTTTTTAGATTCTATATATGAACTGATCTAATTTTTATTTTTTTTATATCTCTCATGTACAGAATTGACTTTTCTATCCTTTTATTATATATGGAGATAATAATATATATAAAGATATTTCTCCTGCCTCTATTTTCTAAAGATATGGTGGATATCTACATTGAGTATAACTACTTATAAACTCTATCTAAGGAATAAACTTTGATTTTATTACATATTGAATGCTTAGCCAATCCATAAAGGTTTTTTTCAATAGGGGGTCAAAGGATATTATGGAGCTTTTCTTAGTAGTTACAAAAATTAAGTAAATTTAACTTTAACCCATTAAAAAATGTAACTTTTATGAATTCCTCTGTATTATACATTTTATAATTATAATAATCCTATTTACCTTCCAATTTGCAAAGTGGGTTCTGTGGCATACACCTGCCCCTTGAAGCCCGTGTCCTCAGTGATGAAGGGCAGAGCCATCATGCAGGTGTAGTTGGAGATGAGGATCACATCTAACTGGGAGAAATCCACCACCTTGTCTAAAGGTGGACAGAATTCTGGTATACTGTCCACAAACACTCGACCACAACATTCTTTTAGTTCCTGGAAATTATATGGTCCCAAATATAAAAACAGCAGTCTGATGCTACAAAATCAATTGTGTTGAATAAAAATTAATTTGATTGAATTAAAATTTTATTCTAAATACAAAATTAATAACTGCTTTTTATCTGATTACAATAATTTTTATGGTTTTACAGCTAGGGCTTATATAATCTCTTTATACCAAGATTGTGGGGATTCCACATCATTTTCCAGTCCTGTGTGCTGTGGGGTTATAAGTGTGGATCTGCGGAATTTGCTTGACTGGAAAGATGCATGCACACAACCTTCCCCAAACACTCACTGGGGAAATTAAAGATTTTGTATGATGTGTGATAAGAATGAACTTCAGCTCTTTAAATTTGATGTTCTCAATGTAATGGATAGGCTAAGAAATGTGGGAGCCATATTCAATTGTTTAGCAGTTACACAGCAGGGTGGGCAGAGGGAACCTAGTGTTAAGATCCTTATTTATAAATTGCTCTCAAGTTTTAGATTGATTTTGGGATGCTGTTTCTATTCATAGACATATAAATTATGAATAGGACACTTCCACGCGCCAGTGTTCACCGAATTCTGGAGACATTGCATATTGAGGGGCAGAATTAAAGCTGCAGTTTTCCTTGTTACCAGAGTGAAGTAATGAAAATATTAGATATTTCATTTCCACAAGTGGGGATTGAACCCATAATCTGAAATGTTTTCAGACACACATTTTTGCACTTAATGCTGGAAGTTTAACAAAATACATTAGAGAAAACGACATTTATATAAATGGAAAGAAGAAGGCAGCTAAGAATTTCTTTATTTGCGAATGTACAAATAAGAAATTTGGTATCATCTGTTTGTGCATCATCTTTCTTTGTGTGTCATTCATATTATTTGCCAAGTCAAATTCAATATATTATTTACATGAGATATAAATATTACTACTTTTAAATAAAAAAAACTAAATACCCCTTCTAGTAAAGGATCGTTGACATGTGGTGGTGTGTAGTTGGGCAGGGAAGCAAGTCGTGTGCTCGGCACTGGTGGCAGCGGCAGGAAATTGAGAACAGAGTGGGCAGAAAGCCCGCAGTCCAGCATAATCAGAAGTTCTTTAAAAGATAGCACGAAGCATGGCTTCGATGCGTCGCTGCTTAAACAATACTATACATAGATTTTGTTATTATAAGTATGTCAACAAAATAAGTTCAGAATAAAATAATCTTGAAACAAAGTTACTACTTACAAGTTTCATATTGATTTATTCTTCTTGAGATATGTTTTTATATTCGTAGCCACAATCTCATTGTTTGTCTTAGTTATTCTTAAGAAACTATTCTAATTTATAATGTTCTTAATTTTAAACAATAGGAGTGCTTAATGATGTACAAGTTATATGTAAATTTAATACACATTTAATAACGGTAAATACTGAAGTAGACTTCAAATAGTACGGTATATATGTAATAATGTTTTATTAACAAATATTTTTAAATCATTGTATTATAATCCGAGTCGGTGTTTTTTACAAGCATCTGTCGCCAATTGTCCCAATTGATATTTGATAGTTGACACTGCGTTGACAGTATCGAAACCACAGGTTAAAAAGGAAATCGAAAAAAATCTATGAAATTAGAATTTTCTATTGAATTGTACGTCTTGGTATTTCTCCGACTACCAAGGCATACAACATATTTCAAGTTACTATGTACTACACACAAATTTCAACTTACTTATGCTTACTCAATAATAGTAATTTTCGTTTTAAGGAGATGAATATCATAATTAATACTTAACTAAATGATACTAAATGATAAACAAGTAGTCTAAGTAATTTAATTGATTAAGTGTTTTGTTAGTTCTCTCAAAAGTTGTTATTTTTTATCAAAAAATACGTCTCTTTTAAAATCAATCAAATATAAAATATAATAAAGTATAAAGCTGAAATTTTGCTTTAAGACATAAGCTTGGTAATAATGTTTCGTTCCAGTCGGAACATGGTTCCGGAACACAAAATGTTAGACGACTGTTCCAGAACGGTTCCAGCTAAATCAACTAAGTTGTTCTGGAACAGAAATGAGTCATTGCAAGTTCCCAACAATTTTGTTTCCACTGTTCCTAAGCTAATTCCAACATGTAAAATTTAGAGTTTAAAACTGTTCCGGCCCAAACAAATTAATTGACACAATTTAATGACGTTAAATCTTTAAATTATGATATTCTCCATCCGTGATTATTGTTTGTTTCTGAGATTACAAGGGATATCTTTTATCATTCATTTCATTATTTAAAATTAAAAATGCTTATTTATTTGAAAATATTAATTTAATTATCGTCGGGCAATCTGAGTCTCCGTCAGGAAAAATAAGGCCGGCCGTGCCGTCTCGAGATGATGGTGGACGGCATTTAGGTTGGAGTGTAAACTTTTGATATTGCAAAAGTCCACATTAAGTGTATTAGGGATTGCCGTGGAGCGAACGCTCGTTTGCCGTGTCCATGGCGCGGAGCTGTGCCCTCCTCAGAATTCGACGAACGGCCTGAGTTTAAAGACTCAGGGAGGGATACTCCAACACCGGAGGTGCTAGTACCTTCCTGGGGTAGTTTCTCTTTGAGTGCCGTTATCATATTCCGGGGAAGGGCGCCGTAGCCCGACATAACCTAGCGCGAAACGCGGTGGCAAAAAGCCACAACTTCACGTCGGTTTTAAATGCCGGGTGTGGTAATAATCCGGTCGAGTCTGCCCATGCGTGTTGCCATTGCTGGCGACGTGACTCTACCACACGTACTTTAGTTGCCTCTTACGACACAAACAGTACCAGGGTGATCCTATTCTAGGCCGGGATCAAGCGGTTTCTGGTATTAATATTATGGAAATCACCAATTTTGGTAAAATCATTAATGTTTTTCTATAAACGCAAAAACATACATAACATTGTGTTTCAGAGTTACGTTTGACAGATTTTGTTAAAGGCTTTTTTAATTATTCCCAACGTAACGTTGAACGTGACAATAAAATATATATAATTTTAATTATTTCAAAATATTTCACAACGATTGGCTCTTAGCTTAGCTGCAGTAACTCTTACTGAATTCAATAAATGGTTATAGCAATTTACAAATAATGAAAATGTCAAATGCCAAACGTGAGACTTGCCCTCACGGCAACTTTATCGTAATATTGTAATCTGCAGTTTGTTAATGAAATTTCATCGGAATTCAATTTCTATAAAATTGAATTCTCAATCGAAACTGCATCTTTGGTATGTATTTCAATAAAATCCAAAAAAGTTTTTTATTGATAAAATCAACATCTACATAACTAACGACTAGGGACATTTGGTCTCGATAATAATAATAATAATAATACTTTATTGCACATGAAAAAAAATACACAATTTACATAAAAGAAAGGGACATGTAGGTACATATGTAGGTACTTAAATCAGCATGTGCAATGGCGGCCTTATCACTACAAGTGATCTCTTACAGGCAACCATTAAGAGTGCAGGACTTTATGCAAGAGAATACAGTCAGGCGCAAAAAGTATTACGTAATATAGTAAAAAAAAACAAAATAATAATAATAAACAAACATAAAAGTACATACATACAAATATAAAACATATACATACAAATATATACATATTTACATACATACATACAAATAAATACATTTACATACTAAAATAATACGGAAATGCATATATACGTACATATTATATGACCATATTACAAGTGTTGTTCTAGGTAGTAATTTTGAAGCCTGCTCTTAAAAATATTTACCGATGGAGATCGTCTAACTTCACCTGGCAGCGCATTCCAAAGTCTTACTGTTTGAACAGTAAAAGAGTATCCATAGCATTTATTGTGACATAATGGGACTTCTAGGAGATTGTTGTTGCGCGAACGAAGGTGTTGGGAGTGGAGGGTGTTCGACCCCAAGAACTTAAATCGTTCTTTGAGGTACGAAGGAGTGACAGGATGGTAAAGGATTGTGTAAAGGAGTGTGAGACAGTGTAATTGTCGTCGGTCTTTTACAGTGAGCCATTTAAGCTGAGTACGATATTGTGTTACGTGATCAAACTTTCGCAATCCAAAGATAAATCGGATTACGACATTCCGCATCCGTTCAAACTTATTTACGCCCGATGTTAGTAATCAATCTTAATCCATAAATTGCTATCATAGATTGATATATCAATCTATTTGTTGAGTATTGTTTGCCAATAACCAATCCACGTACTTCATTTTCAATCGTTAACATCAATCTATCTTTGGGAGGACAAACAGGAGATTAAGATTGACGTTTGTATGGAAACTACAGCTCGGGCGTGCCAATAAACGATCTGTTCATTTTGACATTAGGTTCGATAGCAAAAATGACAGCTTATTGCTATCCGAGACGTTTCGGGGTTTACTTTATCATATCTTCGGATTGCAATATTGCATTTATACT
>DWLH01001059.1:0-14691 GCA_018249795.1 Heliconius telesiphe telesiphe
TTATTTGTCGTATTGATATACAATTACGAAATTTGTTAAGAAGTCAAAACTTATGGCACGTATAAAGAAAAATTCCAAAATTATTTTTCAAAAATTGTCAATTTATTGTATTTGTGTCACAGAAAAATACCATAAGGTACAAATTTTAATCTGTACTTAATTTGATACAAAATTACAACTTTAATAAGTTATTCTTTTGGTGTATCTTCATTCATGAAACTGGTACGAAACTCTCGGGTCATGAGTACGACTTGAACTTGACTGAAAATGTTGATTATATTATATAAAAATTATATAATAGATTATATAAAAATGTCTAAAAACGTGTTTTCTATGTATATTCTGTATACCAATTATATATTTAACTAATAATAAATGTTACAAATTTTAAAACTGTATAGGAGCTAATATTAGTTCTTTTACAAAGAATATCGTGAACACTTATCCAAATCAATTAATTAATAATTAAGGCTGTTTGTAATATTTCTATTTCTTAAATGAATAATCATGTAATTTAAGCGGGCAAAGCCGCGGGCAGGCCGCTAGTCTTAAAATAAAATAAACCTATTGATTAGGTCATAGTTTTATTTAAAAAAAAAATATCTACGTAGCTTTTTAAGTAAGAGTAGACAATGGAGTAAAAATAAATATTTTGTTACTTCTGTTTTCCTTTTATCAAATTGTAATTGACACATTTTACTGTTTTACTTTTAGCGAAATATACATAAATATTACAGCAAAGACGAGCTCTAACAAAGAATACGTGCGTGCTTTTGATTAAATTCAAAACATAGCTGAGCAAGGAGATGTACTGAGCAGAGTCAAACAAAACATGTTGCTTATGCATTCAGAAAGGTGTAATAAGTGTGAACTTGTATAAAATGTATTTCATTTTGTACAATTGTTGATTTGCATTGACTTCACTTCACCGCTAGTCGATTTTGTCATAAGATGACAGTTAATGTGATATTAATATGATGTTGTTTAAATATTTATAATTTTTTGATTTTTAGTTTTCTTTTTTAAGTTCACACTATATCTTGTACACACCAGCAGTAGAGGAAATGAGGAGATTATAGAGGGAGCCTAGAAACCTAGTGTAACGACACTCAGTTCCTATTAAGACATTTCCGTTGCCTACTTTTTGTCGAATTCTGGAGACATTGCGGAATACGCCATGCTTAGCCACGATACCAGAACGATACCAGAGCGATAAAATTTAAATATTTAATATTTCATTTCCTCGAGTGGGAATCGACCCAACGACCTGTCGCGCTCACAATCGCACGTTTGTGCCCCTGGGCCACTCACTTTTATATAGTTTTCAGCCTAGTTTTATAATTGTAAGTAGACCTACACGCTGTAGGTACATTTTTTGACAACAACAACAAACAAATAAAACAAAAGTGAAATAGAAATACGGAGCATTTCATCTTTCCAATTATCTTATCTGTGAATCTTGAATTTTAATAAAAGTTGCTTGAAAAAAAATAATATGCAAAAGCACCGACTCATTAATCTTCCTTTCATATTACACCACAAACTGTATATTGTATCGTTTAATTTAAGAGGGCCTTGTCTGAAATAATATTAACAGAGGTTGCTTTGTGAAGCGCTAACAAATTGGCGAAGAGACTACGCGGGTCCTATAGCTACTATAGATGTGTGTTACGTGGAACATAAGATGCTGTATTACAGCGAGCTGGGTAAATTAAAAAAATAAATAAATAAATATATATATATATATATATATATATATATATATATATATATAATATAATATTTTTTAGTACGTAACATATAAAAATAAAAAAAAATGATATTTAGTTATTAGTTGTTGGATATTTAGCGATATCTCGCTAATATTTTTCTATTTGTCCCTACTATTGATATGTATACTCTCACTTTTTTAATTATGTCATATTTTAGAAATAAGTACCAGAAGAAAAATAAATAATTACCTATAGATAATAGAAAAAGTCTACACAGGCCACGTGTTGATTTGTAGTGATTTGATAAAATAATTAAAAAAATGTTACAATATTTTTTATTCGCTCATTACAATTGGATACTGTGTGTTTGGAACGTTGCAAGTGAAATATTTCGAGCTAAAGTGAGTTTCCGTGAAGCTTTTTGTTGAGTGTGAAGCCTTTTGCCTGAACAATGTATGAAATTACATTTCATAGGTTCTCCAGGCGCATATTGTTAAACAACATCATAATATATTTTAATGTAAATAAGCATTAAGTAAATTGTAGACAAAATATTAGTAATAGATACTCGCTCATACATATTTTTTTTCTCCATTTTCTGCAAATTTACTGTCACTAGATAAATTAAAATTAAAAAAAATTAAATTAGCTTCACGCTGTATCCCGCACACAGCAGGGTAGGCAGAGAGAACCTAGTGTTAAGACACTCCGTTCCCCACTTTCTGCCGAATTTTGGAGGCATTGCGTGTTGAGTGGCAGAACTCAACGCCGCGCTTGGCTTCGACACCAGAGCGAAGAAATGGAAATATAAATTTAAGTCAATATTTCATCTCCTCGAGTGGGGATCGAACCCACAACCAATCGATTTTACAGTCACACTTTGTGCCACTGCGCCACGACCGGCCTCTAACCGGTCACTAGATAAGTGGCGTAATTCAACATTGCATGTTATATTAGTATCTATTGTGTACAATCAGACATTTCTTTATGCGGCTCAAAATGTGAAACGGAAGTGTATTAATGGAGAACGGATTGACTACGTTCCCAGATTCTCTCTGCCTACTCTATAATGCGCAGGATGCATGAGAAATTAAAAAAAAGGGTCTTTATATGTGATGTAGGAATCAGTAATTTTATGTATTGATTTTATGTATTGTATGCTATACAAAAATCTTTGAAATGATACTCACTGTTATGCTTACAAAGTTTTGATTTAAAGTATCCATTTTGGTTGTTTTTAATTTGGATTTTTTTATTGTACAAATAAATAAAAAAATCAAGTTGTAAACTTATTTGTTATACACAGTTATTTTGTAAAGTTTCTGTAAATTATGAACAACGGAGCAGTTTTAGAAGTTCTTGAAGTATATTTATAATTTATCAAAAGTAAATCGTCTTCATATCTCAAGAGACATTCTTGTGAAGTTGAACGTATCTTGCTAGTTCATCAAACATTGAATGAGTTAGGATGGAGTTGTGGGGAGTTTGAAGGAATTTGATGTTTAAAGGAATTTGATGTCGATATAAATCGGAATGTATAAACTATAGGGATGTTTTCCGTCTGTGATTCGGATGTAAACTATAGGTCTGTCAAACAACATTGTGTTTTCAAAAGTATTTTAGTTATTTATAAGAATTATTAAAGTTATTAGGTTATTATATTATAAATTAGGTTTTTCAAAAAAAACCAAAATTATTTAAAACGGTATTCGACTGTGAAATATATCAAGTTTTTTTAGTTTTTTTTTTTTAGTTATTAGTGTGTCTTTTTTGCTCTACATCTCTGTGACTGTGGTGTTGGGATACTGATTTGTTATTAAAAAAAAAAAGGTTAAATACTTATTTAGAAAGATAACGTATAAAAATTTGAACGTAGCGGGACTCGAACCCGCGCCTCCTAGAAACCGACCAGGAGGCAGGAGGTGCGAGTTCGAGTCCCGCTACGTTCAATTTTTTATACGTTTCATACATAAGTATTTTTCATTCCTTAGTGTAAAATAACACTTTAAAAAAGTTAAAAAAATAAATAAAAAGGTTGTTATTCTATAACAGTATATAAATATGTGTTGTCTTAAAATATGACCTTTGTCTGGTTCTTGGTTATAACATGTTGGAATACGAAATTTAATATAAAATTCATCAACTTAAATACATTTCAAACAACGATTTACACTTCGCTCGTAAAAAATATAGTTCTATAAAACTTCTTAATTGGTATTATATATTAGAAAAAAAAAATGTCATCAAATTAGCAGCCAAGAACCAACCCAACCCATAATATTAATTGTATAGGTAAGAAAATATATATTTTTTTACAGCAAAAAAATTATCTCTTATATTTAGCAAAATATTTTTATTCGTCTCGATGCGATGCTCGTTTCGTTGGTGGTTGCGGTTTGTTTGCATCTTGTTAACAAAAATTGAGATACGAATATTAATGTTTCGGAAATGAAATTTATTTCTGTTAAAATGTCTTCAATGATATTATTATTTTTTTGAACCTTGAAAGGAGTATCTTAGCACTAGCTTAGACACTCCGTTCAAGTTGAGGGGTCCGCCCATTGCGCTTGGCTTCGGAACGAAGTGTCGTCCACGTTGAGGTCCGCCATTTTGTTTAAGAGCCAGAGCGAAGAAATGAAAATGTTTATAAAATAGTTCCTACTCGATAATCGAACCCACAACGGTCACGTTTACGGTCTTATTTATTATGAAAAATGTCTAAAAGCGTAGTGGAACAGAGTCTGGCTGTTACCCGATGGTTCTATACCCATTTGAGAGAATTATACTTATTTTAATTTTTTCGCTTTTCACCTCTTAACTTACAATGCCAGACATTTTGAATTGCTTACTTATCCGATCATATCGATAAGAACCATCTTAACTGGGTTAGATTACTAAAGCTTCTCATTCAATTGCCATTTATAAGCTTGCTAAGCTGTTTATATCTTTATACAATGTTCAACCGATGTTTACCGGCTTGCCGATATTGTGAACTGAATGCTAATTGCCTTATAATGTTGCTGATTTGCTTAGTACTTGAATCAGCTATAAATGCGTTATAAAGGGATATAGATTGGCCCTATTAGTTCCGTTAGAGGCGGGTTTCCCTTTGACGTGGCAGTGCATAATTCAAACGCTTTCCTCGGTTTCCTCTTGGGATGTATGTTAGCACCTGTATTAATATGTACTGATCCCAGCGAATACGTCTACATCTTATATTATATACATGTGTATGTATTATGTATACGAATGCTTATACAAAACTGTAACAGAACATAACGAGTCGTCTTATGCAACCCTTACAATGTTTTTATGGCTCCATACCTAAAAAGGTAAAAACGGAACCCTTTCTCGAGTGGGAAACGAACCCACGACCAAATTTTAATGTAAGTAAAATTTCTGGAGTGGGCACCAGACTATTCTGGGGTGAGCGTGGCTCACCCCATTTCAGTCCCTTCCTACGACCATGCCCATGACCGCGTTTACATTCACACGCTTGTCCCACGACTGGCATCATACATAATAATTGAAATCCTCACTATTTAAGTATTTATTTACTCACTATTTAATAAGTAATTATTTACAAATTATACAGCAGCACTTAAGCTATCCCAAGTAGTTCTAATCCACAAGGGACTTGTACAGTCTTGGAGCAGCAAGCAGTACTTGAACTACAACAAACACGATAGCGAGTCAGATGGCATATATGTGTGCTTTCTACTTCAAAATGTCTTTATTTGAGTTTTCTTAAGGAAATGGGAGGTGTCGAATATGTGAATTTTAAGTACGTTTTATATATTGTATGTGAATATATAATAAAAAATTTATCATATTATTTTTAGAAAAAGTGCATCGTTGAGTTCCGCTTGAACGGAAAAAAGTTCGTTACGTTCGTTTAGTAAATTGTTCGAATAGTTAAGTAATTTAAAAAAAGATAAAATTATGCTCAGGTGCCGCAACTCTTTGATTTTCAAAAGAATATGATCTTTGAAATAAAATTTGAAATAAGACTGAAAATCACGTTTAAGGTAAAGTATACTTAAATAGGAGAATTGTTAAACTAAATTAACAAATTTGATAGTGTCGCAGTGTCGTCATCTATGAATCGGTTCCTTTCATACTACCTTACGACTTATTTGTTAACGATTGTATAATAAAGGACCGCACTGGCATCGTATTCCCGCCCGGTACGTTGTAACGACTATCCTAGGTCAACAGCAATAAAGCCAAGTCGAAAAATAAAAAAAACATCGTGTCACCAGAGCCAAGACTGCCCTTTCTAGTTCTGGTGACCAAGACTGACCCTTGAGCTATACCTTCTGGTACTGGTTTACTAAATTAATCGTTTATTTTAACTGTATAAGAGCGATTGATGAGGTAATTTACACACCAAGCGAGTAAGGGACCACGAATACCACAATTATCGAGCTTTTCGACTGGCTGTTTATGTTGCAAAGTGTCAAATGCGCGTAAAAAGTCTATAAAAAGCGCAAGTCTTTGCAAGCATGCACATGCATCTTTTGTGATTTAAATGTTAATTTATTTCGCCAATACATTTAGCTAATAGGTCTATTGTACCTTTACCGGGTTCAAATCCCAACTGATTTTGGTAATCACGTCATTATTATGGCAAAACTGTTGTATTTGTCTACAGATATATTTTTCTACAGTTTTATCAACAGATGAAAGAAGTGTAATAGGACGATAATTAGTGTATTCACTATGCTTACCCTTTTTATTAACTGGTCTAACACAGCCTATTTTCACAGCCTATTCTCTCTGGGTTCGAGCCATCTGGGTTATGAGATTAGATATAGCAACCGAGACTTCTTTGCTTATGATTTTCATTATAGAAACTTCTATACTATTAAGACCTGGTGCTTTATGTGAATTGAAACCGCTGATTATTTTATGTATTTTGTCACAAGTAGCGTTTTTATATAATATACTGGCATTTAATGGTTTACAGTAGGAATTTCCATTAACAAATTTGAGGCTGCAGCTAGGAAGTATTTTCTTAACTTCTCTATCAAAACCAGAAGCAAAGTTATCAGTAATCTGTTTAGATGTAAGATTTTGCGCTTCAAAAGCCTTTGATATTGATTCATCAATAGACAACGTCACTCGCCCTAATATTTGGTTAAGTATCTGATATTTTTTTTATATTATTAATGTTATTGTTTATAATATTATAGTAATATATATTTTTTTGTTTATCATTTTTTTATCTTATGCAATTTATTCCGTAATTTATTGTAGTCTAGCCTTATTTTCGCATCGTAACATTTTTGCCCTTTTATTAAATAATAAATCACGTTTCTTACATAAACGATTAACATTATCATCAATCCAAGGAAGGCTATATTGCTTATTATGCCTTCTTTTATAAGGTTTAGTATAAGTTGCGGAATTAATTGCATTTTGGAAAACATTGTAAAAAATAAATATGTTAGATATCGTTTGGTAATGTAATATTCTAGCTAATTCTTCCCGCGTAATATTGTAATTAATAAATTTCTTTTGTCAACTTCCTGTACATGCGCAGATGTCGCATCATTAATACAAGTTAATATAATGCCTCGATGAACGGCCAATGTAGTTTCTAATACCGCCGTGTACGGACGTAGTGTGGGAAATCGTAAAAAAATATGATCAATATAGGATTTAGTGACATTTAGTTTATGTTCAATTCTTGTATATTCTGATATTCCACACGACAGTCCGCACTCGCTTAGTGTATCCAAATACCAATCCCTATGTAATGTGACTGATTTGAGGTCAATATTAGTATCGCCAATTAAAATACAGTTTTGTTTTGAGTTAAAGTTCGAAACGCACTCACCTTAATAAAAAAAGTTTTTATTAGTGGAAGGTGGTCTATATACTGCACACAAAGCTACGTCTAGGCATGAATTTAATTTTAATGTACCAATTAAAGTTTTCAAACATTATAGATTTATATGATATATTAGTAAATTTTAAGTGATTTTTTACACATATTATAATGCCACACACTACGAAATGACAAACGGGGTTGTCATTTCGTAGTTTCGTGTGCATGTTGTAGCCAGAAATGTTATACAGCTTAGAAATATTACTATCTGCTAAACAAACCTCAGTCAATACAATTACGTCGATAGGATATAAACAATTCTGAATAGTTTGTTCTAATTTATCAAAGTTTTTAATTATTGATCTACTAATGAAATGAAGACATGATAAAGTTATTTGATTTTTGAAGGGTATTTTAAAAAAAAAATCGTGTACATTGATACAATTTAAAATTTCTTTATTTTGTGCATACATAATAATTTTGAATTAATAGATTTAAATTATATTTATTTCATAAAAATAATAATTAACTTATGATTGAGAACTTTGAATTTTGTTAACTAGGTATCCCTAGGATATAGTATCCTAAGATATAGTATCCTATATCTTGTTCTGAACTAATGTAATAAATTTTGCTACTGGGATTCTTTCTAACACAAATTTTACCGTCTTTACACCGAATAAATTGAAAGTTCTTATTCAGCTTCACCTTGGCGTTATAAAGAAGTGTCTTGATATGCTTAGTCAGTACTTCTCTAATGAAGACTCGTTCATCTGAGACTTCTTTTGCCGAATTCGGCAAAACAAGTCCAACTGTAAGACAGTTGTTTTTTCCAGATTCAATCCATTTGGCACGTGCTTCCTTCGAAGTCATCTCTATGAGGATGGGTCCAGGTCGTTTTTTCGATCCAGGAAGGCGCTGTGGTGGTTGAATTGTCTTAGTATTCATGTTTATTTTTGAGGCTATAGTTTAAACTACTTGGTTAACACTCTTGGTGGTATTTCGGGTAGGCCTGCGCAATTGCAGGTTCTTGTTCGTATTTTGCAAATCATGGTTTTTGTTTTCTGGATGTTTTATTTGGTGAATTTGTTTTCTAACAGTTTCTTCAATAGCGGTTAGCTGATCTCTATGGGGATACAAACACAAGTACAAATCCAAGTGAAGCTTCTAGCTGGCTAATCTCCTCCCGAAAAGTTTTCTTTAGCTTACGACTAATCTTGTACAAGTTTTTTTGGTGTTAAAAGAGTATACCACTTTATCTTCTACTTCAGAATCATTTTTAAGAGTGTTAATCTGTTTTGACAATTTTGTTGTATCTGCCGCATTCTAAGCCCGGAGTTTTCTTGATTATATCTTTTTTTACATTTTTATTATTATATATTTTTTAAAACCATGGTTAATTTCGTATGTATTTAAGTATAATATGTAGTATAAAATTGTGTTTATAATTAATTTTCAGCGATGGAATACTGTGATATCACATACGACAAGCGCTGTCAAAAAATCATCAGCGCTGTCAAAAATTTTTTGTGTCAAAATAGCTTTTATGTTGCTCCACCACCACCTCTATATTTTAGCGTTAGTCCCATAATAACAGGTTCAACTAGTCGAGAGGTTAGCCTGGATAAGCAGAGACACAGACAGAAAAAAAAGTTAAAATAGTTTTATTGTGTTTCGGTATCCTGTAAATAACTATGAGTATATGCACTTGAAAAAAACAGTTATGTTCATATCAAAGACATACCCTTTATTTAATTTATATGTATAAATATATAGATATACAGATAAAGGTAAACTGTATTTTTTTTCAGCTTTACGCTATATCTAATATCCCGCATATAGCAGAGTATGCAGAGGGAATCTAGTGTTTTCACAAGAATATTGAGACAAAGAATATTGAGTGGTCCACCACGCCACATGCAACTTGCTAGAGCGCACTGCTAGGGCGTCTCTCCCAAGGCGACGCGCATTAGTGCATCTCCGCTGGTGTATCAAGAGGCGACGAATGCGACCGCCACCCAGCACGTCATGTCTGGAACGGCGGGAGGTGGAGGATGGAAGAAAAGGTGAATGAATTATTGAATGTGATGGATGATAGGGATTTGGATGTCGTCGTTGTATGACAGAGACCAATCGAAAGGCAATGACACGACCGATTTACCGGGCAGTCGGGTCACTGTCTGGGCCAGCGTAGAGAGTGAGCGGGGCTGTCAAGGTAGGTTTGTTATTGTCCTATCGATTGGTTAGTGCAGCGGTAAAATTCAAGACGATCAACCCGAGACTGCTTGCGGAGTTAGTTCCCAGACGATTGGCGAGGTGAAGTCATCGTGCCTTTGTATAAAGGCAAAGGTTCACAGATAGATTGCGCAAGCCATAGGGCTATCAGTTTGATTAGCTTGGGTAGTAAAGTGTATGCTAAAATATTAGCGAGAAGAATGCAAGAGAGATCTGAAAGGTAGACCTGGAAGAGGGTGTATGGATCAGATCTTTTTCCTCCGCATGATTACAGACAAAAAAAAGACAGCTAACCAAAATATTTACTGTTTTTGTGGACTTGGAAAAGGCGTTTGACAGAGTTATAAAAACGAAATTATGGGAGATACTACTCCGATATAATGTGAGCGGACCCTGGTTGCAGACTGTGACTGCGTGCAAGTAGGAGTGACATATCGTCCTGGTTTGACATCTAATCGGGTGTTAAACAAGAATGCGCTATGTCAGCTTGGTTGTTCAATTTGTATTTGGATAGCTGTCTCCAAAGTATGAAATAAAGCGACATGGGAGTGAAAATAAGTAACTTGAATGTGAATTGCCTGCTGTACGCAAATGATACAGTGCTCATTGTATCCTCAGAATACGAGTTGCAGGCATTAGTCACCACTCTGAAGAAAGGGTGTGAAAATAATGGTCTAAGCCTGAATGCGAGCAGGACAAAAGTTCTGGTATTTGAAAAAAAATTAACAAAGAACGGAATGCAATATCAGTCTGGATGGTAAGATATTAGGACAAGTGAATGAAGTGTTATATTTGGGAAGTATGTTCAGTAGAGAGATAGGCGTAGTAGTAGGCGTATTGCTGCCCTATAAAAGCGTATTGCTGCCGGTAATAGGGTTAACGGAGCCTCAGCTGCATTGATGAGACGGCGAAACGTCAGCACAGCTGCACGTTTGGCGGTACACAATACAGTGATGGTACTGACGCTGTTATACGGCAGCGAAACGAAAGCGAAAAGAATGAAAGCAGGATGAATGTTGTGGAAAAGCGATCTCTTCGTATTATATGCGGAGAGAGAAGAGATACACAGAATGGCTGGTCCTAGCGAGGATGTCACGGTGAGAATGAAGAAAAACGTACTCAGCTCGTTTGGGCACGTCGAACCAATGTGTGTTGAAAGAATGGCAAAAAGGTTTATGACGGAAAAGTGAGCGGTAAGAGAGGTAGGGGGAGACATCGATTGACCTTCGAAAACACAGTATCGAAGATCACGTAAAAAGCATGAGGGTCTCCCGGAGGGCATGTATGAAGAGGTTGATGACAGTTGACGAGGCAAAAGAGGTATGCAGGGACCGTAACATTTGGCGCTTCGTTCTCTCTGACTACCCCGCTAGGGATACAGCGTGAAGCTAGATTAGATTAGATTGGATAATGCTCTGCGAAATTCAAAGAAATGGGAATATTGAATGTTTCATTTCCTTGAGTGGGAATCGAACTTACAACCTGTCGCGCGTACAGTCACACTTTGTGCCCCTGCGCCACGACTGGCCTCATACGTAGATATATGTAAACATAAAATATTACACTAGTCAATGAATGTAATTATTATGTCAGAATAATAAAAATGACTAAATGATTGATACCAACTAAATGTTATAATTACGAACAGACGTCGCGTGCGTCATAGTAATTGTGCGTTATTTTTTATGGTGTTCGCCATTTTTCATTCGTTGGCGCTTTGATTGATGTTGCGATTTATTAAGACTTTAATGGTGTGCTATAAAACGGATGAAAAATATTATTATAAGGGTGAAAAAATGATTTGAGTATTTCAATATTAATTCATTATGAGTTAAGAAACATTAATTTTACTTTGTTTTAATCTAAGGGGAATAGGTGCGAGATAAAGCATTAAAGTGAAAAGATCTAAAGAATTATGATTACCTTCATTTTAGATATTTAGTTTCTATTGACCCCGTTTTCTTTATATTGTCTTATCTCTAGTCTGACTAGATAAAAAATATTTCTTTATTATAAACTAGCGGTCCGCCCATGGCTTCGCCCGCTTGAAATTCATGATTATTGATTTAATAAGCAATTGATTGACAACTATAATGACTTCTAAAATTAAATTAGCTTCATATTGTATCCCGCACATAGCAGGGTAGGCAGAGGGAACCTAGTGTTAAGACACAATTCTGGAGGCATTGCGTGTTGAGTGGCAGAACTCAACGCCGCGAAAATATAAATTTAAGTAAATATTTCATCTCCTCGAGTGGGGATCGAACCCACAACCAGTCGGTTTTACAGTCACACCTCGTGCCGCTGTGCTACGACTGGCCTCATTAATTAATTATTATTGACTGTTACTATTTACATTAATTGACTGTTAATATTTGATATTCATAAAATATACATAAAGCTAATTATTTATTATATATATATATTTTTGTAACATTACATTCTTTTTACCTATGTTATGTTTTTTAAAGCTCTGTTAAATGTGCTGATGTCACTTAATAATTTAATATACTGCTTCAGAAACAGCCTTAAATGTTAAATTATTGATTTGGGTAAGGATTCATAATATTCTTTGTAGAATAACTGTAATGTTTGCATATTAACTCCTGTACAATTTTTAAAATAGTTACACATATTAGCTAAATTTACAATTGGTAAATATGTAGTTATTACAGAGTACACGTAGAAAGGATGTTTTTAGGCATTTTTATATAGATTTATTTCAAACGAACGAACGAACCAAAAATTCTATGTATTTGCTTGATATCTCTTTGAAGATCAAATCGCTCTTTATCTCTGTGTTGAATTGATTACGATTTAAACTTAACTGTTATGATTTATGAAGGTAATCTCCACTAACAATTCAATTTTGTTTACTTTATTGTATAAAATATTGCATAATAGTGCTTCAAAAATATATATTTTTATCAACAGTCATATAACCAAGACGTTTCGAATGTCATTCTTTAGCCAGGAATCTTACCAGCGCGATTGCTATATAACATTCGCAGGCAAACTAATGCCTTGAGTTCATTCAAATGACGATAACTTTTTTTTTAATGAAACGATTTTGATGAACCAGACTTTAGTAGTTAAGTTGAGTTAAAACAAAGCAATTGGTGAAACTTTTAAGTAAATCGGTTCAGTACTTTCAGAAAAAAATGTGGACATAGATATCGATAGACAGACAGGCGGACAGACAGACAAGAAATACAAAAAAATATATTTTTGCTTTCTATTATTCTTTTTAAGTGTCCCTTTATCCATTTCAGCCAAAATTACTAAATGTACAGACATACTATTTTTACTGTCTTATTATATATAGAGATTAGAGTAAAATTGAGATTCGTCGAATCGGAAATATGGCATCTAGCAAGATACGTGTCGACTGCATTAAACTACTTCTTTAGCTTAATATTATGGACTGTGGGCTTAGCGAGTTCTCAATTTGAGTAACGATGTTAAAGTGACCGTTGTTAGTATATGTAAATTGTACTACTAATCTGAAAATACCAGAAGTTATTTCCAAAATAGTTTAGTCTATTTGGATTTAGTTAAGTTATTAGTAGTAGTAAAACCAGCCAACCTTTTTTAAAAAAACGTAATAGTTTCAAAAATATACATTTTTTAAATATAATTTATTTGAATTTAGTTAGTTTAATCATTTATGTTGAGTTATTAATTACTATTTTTAATATTTTAATTACAAATTTCATAGAATTTAGCTTTTCGGTAAACTCTTTTTTTGGGGATAGATGCCTTCCTATATGGAAAGTTGCCCCACTCTAAATATACTAAGAAGGATATATGCCTGCAATGTGGGATAGATGCCCTTTATAAATATTTGTAAACGAAAAATCCAAACAAATTTATTTTGTCAAATGTCTTAGAGAAAAGTAGTATGCGTAATATGTATCACATTATACAGCTACGGCGGTCCTTGTCATTTTTACTAAAATAATAATTACTTTTTTATTTGTCTTGTGTTGTTCTTTCATAAGTTCTCTGTTTTCTTTTTTAAAAATGTTGAGATATTTATCTCAACAGTAAGTAGATTCTCTCGGTCTGACACGCAAAAAACGAGTATATATATGTAAAAATTGACATTACTAGAAGTAGGCGTGGTACCATTATCGATTGACGGAACGTGGTCATTATAAATCTAAGTTTTATATGACTAGTACTTTTATTAAAAAAAACAGGACAAGCGCCAAACGCGCTTCAACCACCGATGGTTCCGTACAAAAATTGGAAGTCTCGAGTTTTTTCTAATATTTAAGCTTAGCTTAGTCAGAGCCCTTTCATCTGATACCTCACTTGAACTAGCGGCTTTAATACCAAATTTTGTCCCCCTTTTTAAGGCTATCGTTTATTAGGACTTAACTACAAATGTATAGTTTCCAATTTTTTTTCTGAACTTGTACTACCTGTAAATGCTAGTCTGTCTGTCAAATTTCATAATTTTATAATAATTCAACCGAAAGTACCCTTATTAATTTTGATTATCTTTATAGTCTTGAAATACAGACAGACGGACGGACAAAAAACTGATCTTATATCCTTTTTTCCTTAAAAGGTATCCAAAAAAAGAACAAAATTGCGTGACAGCAACAACAAATTATATCTTCTTGAAATAAATAAATACAATATAATCTGTCTGTCGATCGAATATTTTTCACCTATAAATGAAACCAATATTTGTGTCTGCCAAAGTTTTGTCTAATTATCCGGGATATCTATGCCAACCTATAAGGATTTAGAAAACATTTTTATTATTTCATGCCCTTGTAGTGTTGATGGAGATGAATAAAAGTCTACTCACGGTTTACACTGAGTATATTCAACACCACTTTAAAGTACATATACTTTGAACACAAATAGTAAATCACGACACAGTTTATATAAAAGTCA
>DWLH01001060.1:0-14680 GCA_018249795.1 Heliconius telesiphe telesiphe
AAACATTAATGATGCATTGTCATTTGTATAGCAGGTAATTGACGCTTAGTAGGATGATGTATTTCCTTCACAGGTTTTGGTGGTTTGATCTTTCTGCCGTGTCTGCCATCTTTCCTCTTCCAAAGACCAGATCTAGGACGGTTACCGAGCCATCTGTTCCTCTGTGGTGAACCTATTGGTGTGCTGCCATGTTCTATGTTTGACAGACGGCCTGTGAATAAAAATTTAGTAAATTTATATGTATACAGGGTGGAAGCAACAGCGCTCCTTTTACGGGAGCAGCATATAGGGTAAATTATTTCAAACCCATACGTAATTTATCGATACTTTGTGAACCGACATTGTCAAATGCAAAAATTTACGTCACTTGAGTTTAAAAACTATTACAATATTAACAGTAAAATATACAACTTATGTACTAACGCCCCCGCAGATAAGACGATTTTTAAGTGCAAGCTAGGTTAGGTTAGAAATTTTTAAATTTACAAATAACTAACATAACCTAACTGAACCTGCACTTATATATCCGTGTACTGCGGTGGAGTTATTACATAAATATAAAGGCCCCAGTGTATGATCTTGATTCTTAACTGTTTATATTTTCAAATACCTAAAAAATATTTCGCAAAACAATATAATTTATTTCTTTTTATCCTTGTTTTATATCACATAAGTTTCATTTTATTGACACCTTTTTAGATGCTTAGCTCTGTGACGCTTTTTGCTGTAAAAGCAACCAATCCAGCGCTTAAACAGTTTACAATGTATCAATAGATTACAATTATGAACAAAAAATATAAACTGTGTTTATAAATTTTATCGTGTATATAACAGACGGCCTAGTATAAGGGCAATATGTTCCGCATTTTCTGCCTAATTTTTAGGACATTGTAAGCTCAGCGACGGAACTCAACGTCGCGCTTTGTCTTGTCACCAGAGTAGCGAAATGAAAGTAATTCCCCTCTAGTAGGAATCAAATCCACAATTGTCGCGTTTATAAACATGCGCTGTACGGCTGAGACACAAGTCGTACGGTCTCGTATATAGACCGGTATATAGTCTGTGTCCATAATTACATAACGTTAAACACTTTATACTGTTCACGCGCTAAGCCTTGTTACCAGAGCCTCCTCTGGTAACTGGAACTGGTAATATTAAATAATTAATTCCCCCGAGTGGGTATCGAACCTACAACCGTCGCGTTTGCATTCACACGCTTTTGCAGCTGCGCCACGTCGGCCTCTCATTTAAAAATATCAACTGCACGCTGTATCCCGCACACAGTAGGGTAGGCAGAGGGAACCTAGTGTTAAAACACTCTATTCCACATTAAAATAAACAGGTGTAGTTTTTTTTTTTAATAAAACTTACCAACAACGGCCATGCAGTGTTGATCAAAACTAAAAAGCCGTTTCGATGGCATTTGAACTATAACTCTATCGTCCTGTTTTCTTTGTATAGTGCCGTAAGTGCCGGCGGCATGAATATAAAGTCCACCTCTACCTGTAAAAATATATAGTTTTTTTTTATTTGTATAAAAGTTACACATTTAGATGCACTAGATAGGCAAAAAAAAACAACATAAGTATTTTGTCATAAATTTTCACAAAATATAGCATATTGAATGCTTATTAAGGAAACGTATAAAAAAAATTTCGTAGCGGGATTTGGCCCGGGTTTAAATTTTAATGTCTTCTTAATAAGTATTTTACTTATCTAAGTGTGGAATAACACATTTAAAAATGTAAAAAAAATACATATTAAATGGATGGAGCAGAATACAGCAGTATCTAACCAGGATAAATACAAACATGGGGGATGTAAATAAATTTTCAACACCATGAATGGATACAATTCATAATTACTCCATTTACAGTCACATAAAACCCAAAATTAAATTGAATATATATGAAACTATAATAAATTCAAATAAATGAAAGCTAAACATATTATTATATTGTAGTAAATGAAAAATAAAAACATTTTCATCATGAAGATAAATATATATTTTTTTGTTTTACTCTGTATCTCTCATATAGTGTTGAGTAGCGGAATTCAACGCCACTCTTTGTCTTCTTTTCAGAGCAAAAAAAAAACGTAAAATACATTTATTCCCACAATTGGTAACCAAATTACAAACGTCGCGTTTACAGTCAGATGCTGTGAACTACTTCATAATATTTTTATTTAATTTTAGAACAAAAATGTATTCTCCAAATAAATCATTATATTATTATAGCAGCATTGAAATCATTATAAGGTCAATTAAAACATTTACCTGGATCCTTTTCAATACAGTGCACAATAGTGCCAGCTGGTAGTGCTCCTAGTACATATGCATCACCTTCGTTGGCCCTCACTAAAATAATATTTCTTAATAAATTTTTTTTAGCTTGAGTCTTTATCCCTCATAGGCAAAGAAAACTTAGTGTTGAGTGTCAACATCATGTTCCTCAATCCCACTAGACTGTGTTTTGAATTGTTATCAGAGTAAGGAAACTTGTGCCTGTACTCACCTGTGCCGTTTTGCCACAACTGCCTCAAGAAATTTAGAATAATAATATATTGTGAGATATAAATGATGATTTGAAAGTTGAATGTAACTTAGTGGTTATTGTTTGTATTTTTGTTTCAAATTGAAATTATTCTTCGTCAAACGAACATACAAAATATCACCAACATAGAAAGCAGTTCTGCTGAGAAGAGTCAGCAGGAAACTCAACAGTTGCTCTTTTCAATGTCAATGGTATTATTTAATTATTATATAAACTGGCAGCTATATTGTAAGACATTAAATTCATTAAAATAATTTCAATTTAGCTTTATGAATATGGCAAGATAGGCAGAGTGAATCTAATATTATGACACTCCATTTGGCTCTCTCCCTCTGAATTCAGGTCATTGCATGTTAAAATAAATCAGCTTCAAGCTGTATCCTGCACACAGCAGAGTAGGCAGAGTAACCTAGTGTTAAGACACTCTGTCCCCTACTACATTGTTGAATGCGAATGTGAGTTGAATGGCAGAAATCAATAATCAATAAGTGTGTAAAAAAATCAATAATAGTGCTTTGTCTTACCAAAGCTGGCAACAAAAATAATTTATTTATATTGTTCACACTAACTTATATAAGTTAGTAAATATGTAGGAAAAAGCAATCTTAATATCTCCATCAAGAATTAATAATTAATATTTAGTGACAATCATGTCCAATTCTAAGACTAGTAATAAGTAGCAGGAGAAATATAATCAAGTAGCTAATAGTGAAAAAAAATTAGTAAGATATGGGCACAATAAAATAATTGAAAAAATTAAACCCAATGTGGCTAAGATCTTTATAAAGAAACAAAAAATAAGGTATTTGAAACAAGTATTTCAAACCTGGTATCCTTGGCAGATGACGAGAACTTTTTATGATGTCACCAGCTTTCATATTCTCTGTTGCTAGAATATACTTTAATTTTTCACCCACTGCAACTAATGCTACATTTGCAGTTCGACAACCGCATTCTAGTATCTGTAGGAAGGATAACGATAAAAATATGTATTGTTACTTCTTTTATTTATTTTAGAGAAGTAACAGAGAGATTTTAAATACAAAATTAAAATAACAATCTATTATTCATCAATCTGTTATTTGTATAATAAATAAAAATCCGCTATTCAATATGCTTTAGTATATAAGTTCAATTTTATTACCTGCATAACTTTTTCTTCTTGTGGAGGACCCTCAGATGGTCCATCTCTGATCCAGTCAATCCAGTGATATTTATGCTTTATACCGCCACCAATACCCTTTGCAACGACTCTTCCTTAAATTAATGAAATGTATACTTTCGGGTAAAATTAAAATATAACCAAAAATATCTTAGTACACTAGAATTTTACCTGAAACAGGGTCTCGACCCGCTAAATTAGTAACTTCCAAAGGCTTAACAGTATACTTTTCTGGGAAATGTATTATTCTTCTGTAACTAATACCAAATCCAGGTTTTGGTTTTACTAAAGTAGGTTTACTAGCATAGTTAACAGCAGAAACTTGTATTGTTCTTCTCCCAACTACACTGGGAGTCACTGTTATGCTAAGTCCGGCGAAAAGCCTGTTTAGAGCCATTTTAATAGTTTATGCGAAGAATATCATTAGTCTATAATATTTATAAATTATAACACAAATTTTCTGTAATCGAAACCTAAGCCTAACCTATAGATTGTGAAATGAAATACAACCAATACCACAATATGTCAAAATTAAATAGTGACATTTCAATATATTCTTTCGCCGAATACTAAAAAATAGTATTTTCAACAAAAAAATATATTTCTTTTTATAAAATTAATATCGCTATATACTTCATATATTAATACACAATAGAACATGATAATGTAAATAAATCGTTGGGACGAATATGCATATTCTTTTGCCTAGGTAATAAATAAACAAAAAAACTTAAAACGACCCCTAGCGGCAATTTTCTGATAAAAATACATCGTGAATGTGGCGTGTGTTGTTTGGAATATAGTGAGTCGTAAATAAAAATGTATTCAATGGACTGGTATATCTTGTAATAAGTGTGCTTTATATGTGTTAAAGCAATAATCTAGTTAAAGCCCTTCTGTGAATAATAAGAACTATAGTTAAGAAGTGGTTTCCTTTTGGTATTTTGTCATATGTTGCACGCCTGTCTTGGGGTCTTGAGGACAAAAAAATAATCACTAATTCCGATGCTTAATTGATAATGCAGTAAGTATTATATATTTATTTCTATTCTAGACGGTTTATTCTAAAAGGTATTTATATAATTCAAAGGGACCTAGCAGATTTATGCATTTATAATGAGCAGGTTACTGATGTTTCTGCTTATACTGCGCTCCATAACGTAATCATTGGCGACTGGAGAATTAAACAGTATAGACAACATTTATTTATTACTGTCATTAATATGCATTGTAATATATGTACTCTTTGTACAGTTTATTTAATGTATTTTTTGTTACAGAAATAGACACAACCAGTCTTCCGGCACGTTATTGCGCTTTCTCGTGACAATGCGGTGCCTTTTGTGAAAATATATATTCTGAAGTAGTTTTTTAAATTGAAATTATTTATAATGGTTGTTAGAGCTGGAAAGATATAATAGCAAAATGAGTCACAATCTGGCAGGTATGCCATCGTACAGGCTTCCAGGGCCGGGATTAGGCCCTCCAGATTTTAAGCCACCGATGGATACACCAACCCCTCCTGCACCAGCACCAAGTAACCCAAAAAAGAGAAGAAAAACTGCAAATACAAATAATGCCTTAACAACTCCTCAACCACCACCTACAGCTCAAGACTTACTGCCTCCACCACTAACTGGATATGGAGACACAATTGTAGCATCAAACCCATTTGATGACTCACCTTCTACAGTGTCACACAATGGTCCCATGATGAGTCAAAATGGGCCTATGATGAGTCAAAATGGTCCCATGGGAATGATGGGTCCTATGGGTCATAATATGGGTGGGCCTCCAATGAGACACATGAGTCCCTTAGCACCGCATGCTATGAGCCCAATGAACCAACAAATGCCACCAAGAGGTGGGATAAGTCCTATGGGTAATATGAGTCCCATGGGTCATATGGGTGGTATGTCCCCAATGGGTGGTCCAAATATGGGAATGAGTAATCATAACATGGGTCCAGGTATGGGCCCTACGTCCAGGTCAATGGGAAGTCCAATGAGCCCAATGAATTCTATGCCTATGGGTTCTCCAATGTCGTCAGGGCCAATGGGAAGTCCAATGAATATGGGATCAATGGCTGGTAGTCATATGAGTAATAGTCCTATGGGACCACCTATGCACAGTCCACTTGGTAGTGGATCAATGAATGGCCCTATAAATGGACCAATGGGAGGTGGAGGTCCAGGTATGAATGTTCCACGCATGAATGGTCCTATGGGCGGTAGTTGTTCTAATGGCTCTATGGGTCCAAGTAGTTCAATAATGTCACCCAGCCCAATGCAGAGTGGTGGAATGGGGCCTGGGCACTGTGGGCCTATGAGACATGGAAGTCCAATGGGCTCAGGAATGGGAAGTGGACCAATGGGAGGCAATGGACCAATGACATCTATGGGCCCAGGACCACCATACTCCGGTAATCATATGGGGCATGGATCAATGAGTATGGGTGGCAACAGTTCAATGGCAATGGGCCCTGGTCCTGGTAATATGGGAAATTGTGGACCTCTTGCTGGAATGAGTGGCATGGCACTAGGTGGCCCAGGGGGTCAAAACGTGGGGCCTATGGGTCAAAATATGGGAATGTTTGGACCTAAGCCTATGCCAGTAAGTGCAGGAAAAATTTACCCTCCAGACCAACCAATGGTGTTCAATCCACAAAATCCAAATGCTCCGCCTATATACCCCTGTGGAGTATGCCATAAAGAAGTTCATGATAATGATCAGGCTATATTGTGCGAGTCTGGTTGCAACTTTTGGTTCCATAGGTAAGAATGTTTTTATCATATACATATATTGGATGTCTGCTGACTTTAAAAATAAATTAACATGCATGTGATAATCATTTTAACTATTTATTTATTTTTTTATTTTTAACATATAAATAACACCATTATTATATCTGGTTTGAAATACATTGTGAATGTTTTTCTTTTTATGCCTCATAGTAAATGATTGATTGAAGAGATGTGTGCATATTTGTGGGTTCTATTCCCATTTGGAATAATGAATTATTATTTACTTCCTCTGCTGATAAAACAAAGTGTATTGATTTCCACCACTTAAAATGCAATATCTTTAAAATTTGACAGAAAGAGGGAGAAATAAAGTGTCTTCCTTAACTAGGTTAAGTAACTCTACCCCTCTATATACTGAATAAAGTTTGAAACTTGAAAAAAGTTAGTAATATGATCTCTCAACATATTTTTATGATAATTCCAGAGGATGTACAGGGCTGACGGAGCCTGCCTTCCAGCTGTTAACTGCAGAGGTATACGCGGAATGGGTTTGTGACAAGTGCCTACATTCAAAAAACATACCACTTGTTAAGTTCAAACCGTAGCGATCCCCCAACACTCTCCCTACGTGAGTCACTAATCTCATCACAAGTATTTATTACACTTCATTTGTATGGATTGATAATTTATTGGAATGCACGAAAGTCTAAGATGGATCTCATGGCTAGAATTTTAGTATTGTTATTCAGATGGAAAACATCATCAAAATTGATATATGCAATTGAATTGTATTATAATTACAGGCAGTTTTGCTAGTCTGTTTTATTTATTAAATCAATTAGGTATTTGCATTTTCACGTTCTCTTCAGGTTTGAGGTACCCTGGTTGTAAAATTTAATATATATGGATATGTGATTGCATTGTTCATGATATTGGCTGTTTAAAAATGTCTTATATTAAATGATATAATGTTATGGTTCGCATAATTGTTAAATTATTCAAAACATGTTATAATTCCCATGTTGAATTTCCTTTTTTTTTATTTTATTATTGTCTAAAATAGCGTTCAGAACATCTAAAAGAAGGAAATATCCTTGTTTTTTAATAATTATTCGGTGAAATGTTATCATAAAATAGTGCGCATATTGTGCTTAGGCATATCTGTTGAAGCAATTTAATGTGATTTTTTCATTAGGAAACTAATAACAGCATCGTAGATACTAAATTTACTGTATGACATATAGCTGCCGACATTAAAAATTTATTGTTTACTGAAAAATAGTGTTTACTAAAAATAAAAAAAAAACATTAGTGACAGCTAGGTGTAATATAGTAAGAAAAAATGTAAAAAAAGCAATATAATGTTGGCCAATAATTTTATGGGCCTTAGTGTGTGTCGCTTTATTATCTGTGCATATTGTAAATATATAATAATTATTAAGTCTACACTTCCGCCTTATAATGAATGAGAAGTAGAAAAATATTTTCAATACAATTACAATTAAAATACCCAGTGATTTTTGGTTATGGCGCAGCTTAGTTATAGATTTTTTTTTTAACATCGTACAATAATAATATCAATGACTTTAAAAAAACAATTCCGTGATATAAATAAGGGCCTTTTACGAGACATGTTTATGGTACAGAATCTTATAATACGTAGAATATAGTGTATATTGTACATTTAAGAACAAAGTTGCAATGCTATTATTATTACTATATATTGATTATTTTTAACATAGCCTAATGCTCATTTCATAATTATATTTAAACAACTCGTTCTATAAAACGCGACTTTGTTCTAATTTGTGTTATGAAAAAAAAATTAAATAAAAACTTTTTAAAGCGCACCATAAAATTTCTGTACAATTTTTATATAACTTAAACAAAACTTAATTAGCTTAAACAAAAGCTTTTTCTATACGTGGTACTAATATGTTATCATTATGTAAATAAACGTTATTTTCGCTGTATTGAAAATAGACTCTGGATTATATGAAATAAGGTTTTTTGTTATTTTTTTTTTAAATATCATTTTGGATCTGAAATAAATTTCTTTGCCATTTGAAATAAAGTTCAAATGGCAAAGATTATAATTGTATGTTACATATCATATCTACGGGTATGTAATATTTTTTTTATTGATGTTTCTAAGAGATAAATGAAAACGGAGAAACAGACAGAAGCTTTTATTTCAAAATTGTTTTTTTATAATTATCAAAATTATAAAGAATTTGGGTTAAAAATTACGTCATATAATCCACAGTGTGTACTAATAACGTACTTATTATTTGGTGCCCATTGCAGTTATCTTTACATAAATGTAAATAATATGATGAATCCATACGCTTTGTTAAATATAAGAGAGTTAAAATGTGTTTGTCAATTTTTTAACTTTTGAAGATTTTTTATCTGTAATCATGTAATATAATATAAGGTATGTACATAATTATGTAGGTTTTTTAGTATAATGTACTGAGATTATATGTAACTGAAGAGTGCTCCAGAATATATGCGCGGTTGTGACTTAAACGAGTGTAATACGCAGCTATATTGTATATTGTTCAGTCGCCGCAAAATATTTTTAATGGAGTTGGTCAGTTTTGATTTGTAATGATAAATAAATTTTTAATGTGGAACCTAAATTCAAAAAAATATCATTTACGTATATTAAATCAGAAAACTTTTAAATTTGAATTATAAAAGTCACATTCATTTTATAAATATTCATTTTGTTGTCCACTGTCTTAACATCTTGTGCCATTTCCCGTAATTGTGTTTAATATTGAGTTATAACTATAGGGCAGCTTGTACACTTGCTTACCTTTTACATGAAAATAAGTTTTGGAACGCTCTCGGTTGTGATTATTTTTTTTTTTATATTTTGATTTGTTACTTAAGATGGTTTTTTTTTTAAATAGTAATGATACCGATCATATTTTTTTTGTCCCAGTATTTTTGAGTGCACCTGAATTTTGTTTGCAAACCGCAAAATTATAGTTTTGCAAAAACGCTACGGTTTATTTTTTATTTAGTAATGAAATTTTTTGCTCTATGTATATATATATATTTATATATATTTCATTTTATATTGTGACGTGTGAATTGAACCAAAACTTGTATAACATTTTATTAACATTTTTATATGTATAATAAGGAAATCAACGCAGCAAATTAGTGCCTAAGTCATATATACAATTTTGATAACAACATTTATTTTTATTTATAAATGTTTAAATGAGATTGTGAAAATAACGTATTTTATTTATTTTATGAATACCATGACATATGTTAGTTACATGAATTGATAATGCACTTGTGGTGATAACAGCACAATGTATGCATTATACTGATTTGCACGACCACATGTAAGTATTTGAAAATAACAATGTGTTAATGTTTATTTTGTAATAATAATTTTAATTGTCACTTCTTTGAACTTAGAAAGGAAAATTGTCTTTGATTGAAAAAAAAAATAACTAACTTTTTTTCTAAGTTGGTTGTAAATTTATATGTTAACAACTAACTTAGAAAAAAAACTGACTAATTTAAAAAATAAATTAAAATTAACAACATGACATTTACTTGAGATTGACAAAATATATTATTGAAGAAGCTTTTATTATAATTTGCTTAGGCAAATTATGATTAATCATTTCTTATTATATTATATAATTTACAAAAAAAAAAACTTATTTTATTTAACAGTAATAGTCAGAAATTGTAATTTTCATATATAACAGTGGTCAATGTTTTACATGGTTGGTTCAAATCAGTTTGGAAAAATAAATGTAAATGTGATCATATCTGTTGATATACTTATGTCACCATATTTTAAATTTACCCAGTTCCTTCCATAATCATCGAGTACATCGTCACCATTGTAATGATAAAATCTATGAAAATATCTTAATATATCATTGAGAATTTAGTTACATTTTTTTTAAACTATATCGACAGATGTGACGAAAATGAAAAAAAATAAATAAAACAAGAAAACATAGTTTGCTGGATTGTTTTATGTGTAGTTAATTACGATAACTTAGAGATTGGCAGTGGAGAGGATTTTTTTTTTACTAATTTTGTACATATATTTAACAACTCGACGAATATGAATAGAATAAATAACCCTTGTACAGTTACTGAATAATTAGAAATTTATCGACTAGGATACGCGGCCATGAATGTAATGTAATATTATTATCGTGAGAACATCACAATTATTAATCGGAGACTGCGTTTCGAATCCACTTATTTCGAATAATTTATATTTCCGGTGTCACACAGACTATGGATATAGTAGAAAAAATAATAATAATAAGCGAAATGATTTTACGAGAAATTTGATATTTTTGTATTTGTTTATTTTCTTTTATTATAAAAGGACTGTACAGTTAGTTTTTGGTACCGGAAATATAGAAACGAATAGTCCCCTATATATTAATTATGTGCTACGTACACTGGGCCTCACGACTTATACAAGTTATATTGAAATATATAATATATATTCCACGAGATTGTCGTGACGCAGCGACACAGTGTGGCTGTAAACGTGACGGTTGTGGGTTCGATTCCCACTCAGTGGAATGAATTATTTTCATTTCCTTGCTCTGGTCATAAGAGATCGTTGCGTTGAGGAGAAAATTGGGCGGTGCTTGGGAATCCAAGATTCCTTCTGTTTAACCTGCAATATGCGGGACACAGCGTGAAGCTAAAAATATATATATTTCTTATTCTACATTGTATACTCGTCCGGCCCACCGTACGTACACTTACTGTTGTGAATGATAGCAAGTTGTATTTCAGATTTTATAAAGTCAAATAGAATTACATCAGTGGTCTTAAACTTGTGCATAGTTTATTTTGTATTATGTGAATAATAACAAGCAATAATAAAATTGTTATTGAGCATTTTTTATTTGATATACATCCAATACCCAGACAAGTTAATTAGTACTTATTTAGAAAACGTATAAAAATTTGACCTGACCTGGAGACCTGGTCGGTTTCCAGGAGGCGCGGGTTCGAGTCCCGCTACGTTCTAATTTTTATACGTTTTCTAAATAAGTATTTTTCTTTCCTAAGTGTGGAATAACACTTTAAAAATGTTTAAAAAAAAGTTAATTAGTGTTTGATTTACATTAAATTTATACTAATTTAATATGAATTCAATTTGGTAAGTGAGGTTAATTTTCTCTCTTTAAGAAAATAAAAAAAAAACCTTTTAAAATGAAAACATTTATGTACATATATAGATATTTTATTGACACATGACATTATGGCATACAGTCTTAAACTATTACAAAGAAGCTGCATAACTAATAATATCTCCATTGCACATCAGCAATTAAGTAAACCAGTAAAAGAAATCGAGTACAAAACTTAGTAAAAATGTCTATATAAAAATATATTAAAGCACAACTTAATAAACATTTAAAATTACAAATTACAAAACTATATCTTATCGAATGAATATTCCACATGAATATTTGTACTCTCACATGGTGTATGAAAATATTTGTTAAAAGTAATATCACAATCAAATAATATATCGACAGATTTAGGGCTGGCACCGCATTTTCAAATTAATAAGAAGACAGTTTAACAATGTATATTTAATTATGGATACTATATAAAAGAAATAACATTAAATTGTGCAAAGTTTTATAACATAACACTAGAGACTTATAAAATGAAAAGTTGAAACTTATTAAATATGATAATTCTTTTAAAGTCATTTTACCATTTTGCTTCTCTTTAAAAACTAATTTAGAACTATTGACAGCCCTATAGTGCTTCTGATGGTTTTAGATAAAAAGTTCATTGTAACAATTCAGAATAAATATTCCAAATGTTTTAAAAATATGAACGAGTAATTTAATAATAACTATATGAAATAGATACACAAATAAAAATTTTGTTGTTTAATAGTGTTCCTTTGTATTTTTAGTTTCACAATATCCTGCATATAAGAATATAAGCGAAGAAAAAACTAGTGTCAAGACACTCCTTTCTTTTAAGTTTTTTCAAAAGTTGAGTGTTGAGTAGAAAAATCCAACACCATGCCTTACCGGATTCGGGAAGGTAAATTAATTTCCTTTGCACATCAACAAATAAGTAACCATTTAACCTTTGGAGAAATCCCCAAAGAAGTGTCAATGATAACTAAATCCTCGATCAAATCATTTATCATCAGATAAGGTCTCACTGAGCTACAATGGCGTCATGTTTCTGATGACAACATTTAATTATATCTAAATATTTTTTCAATTTAAGTTATTATTTTTCTTTTAATAATATTTTCATTGAATAACTAAATTAATTATTAAATATAAAAATAAAGAAATGTACAAAAATTTTTTTTTACGTAATAACTGACCTAAAATAATTCATTATACATAAGTAGGAGATTGAAATGTATTTTATTATTTTAAGTTTTCCTATTTCAATACATTATCAATGATTAAGAAATAATAAGTGGTTTTTAGGAATATGTGGACAACATTAAGTTTAAACTTTTAAAATATGGTAACAGTAGAATTCTATGGCAGTACTATAGTAGATACTATATAAGATATATCTTTATCTACAATTTATGATAAAATAGTTCGCACCTCTTATAGTATCCAAGAACTATTTATAATGTAACTTATGTCAGTAAATAGGTTTTTTTTAGAAAATATATAAAAAATGGAATGTACGATCATAAACTCGCACCATTTAATTGGATTCCAAGAGGTGTGACTTCAAATCCTGCCACATTACACTTTTTATATGTTTTCTAAACTATTTTATATTCTTAATGTGAAATAACACTTTAATTTTAAACTGTTAAAATAAATACGAATTTTTGTTTAGTGTGTTCAATTTTAGCCATAGTCTGTCCCATAGGATGTGAGGCCTTTATATTGTATTGCAAATGATACAGCTGCATCAAGGAAATCATAATGATTGCCAACTATATCACCATTTGTGCTTACATTTTCATCACCATCATATTCTATATTACTACTATTCATATTGTCAGATTCACTCAAATATTGGTATGACGAACTGGAACTTTCCGGATAAAAACTTATTGGTAAATTGTTATTTTGATTTACTTCCTTTGTGAATCCCCATGACATATCCAAGTTGTTTGCAGAATTTTCATCCATTTGAGTTGTATTTTTGTTTAGTTTGTTTTCTGAATTGATCTCGTCATCAGATGGTAGAGGGCTACTTGGCGGTGATAGAAACAAATCTCTATTGGTATTATGTAAATTGTCATTTTCAATATCATTTTCATTTCCACTTGAACTGGAGTTGTTTTGCAATCCATGTGCTGATATTGCCATAAGAATGGCTTCATTCTCAATACTATTGTCGCCTGGTAGATTATTTATAAATTCAGCTGCATCTAAAGCGAGCACTCTATTATTGTCCATATCAATAGGAAGCGGTGCAATCATCCAGTTGTCTAGAACTCTATTTATAGTATTATCAACAAAACATTTTGCCATCTGAAAATTTTAAAAGTATTGATTATTGTACTGGTAAGTATAAACAAGTCTGATCAATGTATAGAATAAAAATAATTAATTACATATAAAACTTTTTAATAAATGCTAATATGTTTCAGATTACCTGTCTTGCTTGCCATCGAGCAATGCACTGGTCCTCTGCATCTTTGTTAGAATGTACTAAGGATTTTGAAACAGATGTTCTTTCATCATTACTACTGCTACTTTCACTAACAGCTCTATTATTCTCAAAGGTACTAACATATCTAGGATACGACAATTTTTCCGTGGAGCAACTTGAACTAGGCATTAAAGAAGAATTCGAATCAGTAATCGATTCTAAGGTGTTAAAATCCTGTTTCAATAAGTAGTCACCTAATATTTCAAGGTTTTGTTCAGTATTACCAATCAATTTAGATTCGCAATGTTGAGAAGAGGAGCCGGCTCTCTCAGATTCAATTGTTGTGGCAGGTTTTACATCAGACATTCCATTTCTTAAATGGTATTTGCCCTTAACTTCCCAAGCAAAACGAGCTTTCTTTAGTGGGCGGTCAGGTTCTGTGGCGTCGCCATTTTCTTGTCGTTTGCAAGACGATTCTCCAGCAGCTCCAGGAAGATTCATATTGAGATGTTTATCAAAACTGTCATTAGTAAACAAACACTGACATCATTAATTACTAACATATGATTGACTGACAACTCGTTAATTAGTCATCT
>DWLH01001061.1:0-14676 GCA_018249795.1 Heliconius telesiphe telesiphe
TTAGTAGATCTGAGTATATGGTTTTAATTTTAACGCGATATTTCTAAGCGTTTCTGAGATAAAGGGTCTTGACAGACAGACCGACGGACAGACAGCCAGACAGACAGACGGACGGACAACTAAGTGATCTTATAAGGGTTCCTTTTTTTAAAAAAAAGTGCGGAACCCTAAAGATTGTTAATTATTATTTTAACTATGTAATATCTTAAAATAATTTGTTGAAATATCACTTATTTGGTATTTTAAGTAATATAAAATGTCATTTATTTAATAAATGGAAACGTTTTAAAAATATTTGGTAAAAAAAATTCTACGTAACATTTAAAAAAATTACATTATGGAACAGTCATTTTGCGGCATGGTAGCTTGAATTTAATTTCGTAAAAGATTAATGTACTGAATTCTAGAAAATTATCAGATTATATATTTCATAAAAATAATTTTATATGGTTTATATCTCGAAAATGGGGAAACTACAGACCATGCAATATAGCGTAAAAATAGTTAGTACCTAATGAGCACCTACAGGTGAACTGTTTCAGTTAGTTTTTAATTATATTGTATATTAAAAAGTTTCGGTTTCCGTTTCGGCCGAACCTGAGAGCAAAGCCGAAGGTTCGGTTTCGGTTTCGGCTGAAAACCTTGTTTCGGTCGGACACTAGTAATTATTTTGTTTGAAAAAAAAAACTTTTTAATTTTTGGCAAAATCTTTTTTGTTTTTATTGTATTAGACTTTTATAGTAGTTAAAATTGTGCTTTCATTTAGCAGGTGAGTGGTGATGACAAAAATTAAATTATAGGTCAACGGTTCTAAAGGATAGAGGATATCATATTCAGTTTGATATCTCCACGCGTTGTTGAGATAAATGACTAATAAATTGAAAAGAAATGAAAAAATAAATTTGACTGTTTGTTAGTAATCCCTTTTAAAGTTATCTTAACATATAAAACAAGTATAATCACAATCCCGAATCCGCACACCAACTAAAAGAAACTAATTAATGTTTCTGCCTAAAATTAGTTAGATCTGTCATAAGATAGGGATCTCTTCGCCTGAATAGAAAATAATTAAATTTTCAGACGAAATGAATTTATTCAAAAACTTGACTTCAGGTAGTGTAAGCTTTTTTTTTTTTTATTGGAATGAGATTCAAAAGTATATGTATATTAGTGAGGCCCTCATGGCTCAAGGGCACAACCGTTAACTCGTGCATAATTACGACGGTTATGCGATTGATTCCCTATGCAGATGAATCATATTTAAAATTTTAATTTTCTCGCTCTGGTAACGAGGCAAAGCACCGCGTTTAGTTCCGCTCAACACTCAATACCTCTTGTATACGGCAGAAAGTGTCTTAATTCTAGGTTTCTAGATCCTCTCGGCCTACCTGGCTATGTGCGGGATACAACTTAAAGCTTAAAAAGAAATAATTAAATGAAGATATAAGATTAGTCGTTATATTAAAAAATATGATTTAAGCTACGTTACAATAGACGTCCGCCGAGAAACGTGTTTTCTCTCAAATCTACTTATAAAAGCTAATATTTAAAATGTGAAAAATAATTAACCATTTTTAGGGTTCCGCACTTTTTTTTTTTAAAAGTAACCATTATAAGATCACTAAGTTGTCCGGCCGTTTATCTGTCTGGCTGTCTGTCCGTCGGTCTGTCTGTCAAGGCCCTTTATCTCAGAAACGCTTAGAGATATCGCGTTAAAATTAAAACCATATACTCAGATCTACTAAATCTTTCTCTATTCCTGAGAAATTACTAGCACCACGTAGCTGCTTGAGACGACGTCGACGGCGGCAAGAACGTCACCTGCGGGATTCGGAACTTGGCTTGCGTCCGTCGATCGGGCTGTTCCCTATTCTCGGAGTTCCCTATTTTGAGCACTCACTCTCCACTTTCTTATTGAATTCGAGACATTGCAAGTAAAGTGACGGAACCACCACCGTCACGCAGCACCACGATAGGTTTTACTATAACGGGAAAATGAAAATATTTTGAATATAGTAATTACCCAAGTAGACATCAAATCAAAAAGTGCTATCCTTGAAGAACATAATAAACCTTTAACAAATGATTCTTTTGCCGTTTTTAGTGTTTTCAACAGACACTTCATGATCTGATCGTGGGGGATGTGATAGGGGGTGATTGTGAACCTAGTGGCGTGGTTTCAACTGTAAAAAGTAAAAAAAAAATCTCTGTTTCTTTTTTTATAATAATTTCAGGATTATTAAGTTAATCTCGAAAACTTAATTCTCTTATATCTTTTGATTTTCGAATTTAAACTCAAAGCTTCAACATCTGGTAATAAATTAGAAATCTGTTCTCCTTTCAGCTTCACGCTGCATCCCACACATACCACTCGTGCGTGCTAAGTGGCGGATCTTAACGTTACGCCTTACCTTGTTACCAGAGCGAAGCAAAGAAAATTGAAAATATTAAATGTTCCATTCCCCCGAGTGGGAATCGAATCTACAACCGTCACATCTACAGTCACACGCTCGTGCCACTGCATAGTAGTAGGTATTTTATAATAAATTTAAAATTTTATGACAAATCCAACGTAAATGGCTTTCATAGTTGATGTAGCTACATAAAACGGAGCGTTCATATATTTTAGAATAACAAATTTTATCTTTTTAAGAACATCAAATTATTATGAGTTATAACTAAACTAAACTAGCTTCGCGCTTGATCTCTAGCATAATAGTCAGAGAGAACGGAACCCCAAACGCTACGGTCTCTACATACCTCTTTCGCCTCGTCCACTGTCATCAACCTCTTCATACATGCCCTCCGGGGGGTCCTCATGCTTTTTATGTGACCCTCCATCAGTATCTTAGATACTGAGTTTTCGAAGGTCAACCGAGGTCTCCTCCTACATCTCTTACCACTCACTTTTCCATCATAAATCCTTTTTGCCATTCTTTCATCACTCATTCGTTCGACGTGCCCAAACCAGTTGAGCACGTTCTTCTTTATTCGCACCGTGAAATTGTCGCTAGTACCTGCTATTCTATGTACCTCTTCATTGCGGATTCAATCAGCTAATCTGACTCCGCATGTCCTACGAAGAGATCGCATCTCCACAGCATTCATCTTTCTTTCATTCGTCTTCTGTAATACCCACGTTTGGCTGCTGTATAACATTGTGCTGACGTTTTGCCGTCTCATCAATACAGCTAAGGCTCCGTTAACCCTGTTACTGGCAGCAATACGCCTTTCCACATCCATCCATCTCTACTGAACATACTTTCCAAGTATATGATATACTTACCATTATGAGTTATGATGTAGTAAATAATATTTCTTTTAAACGTTTTAAATATAATTCTAAGAGTAAAAAAAATGTTATATACTTCCTAACGATCGATATTTAATTATGATAATACATCAGTTTTAGAAAATTAAAATTAGCTTCACGCTGTATCCCGCACACAGCAGGGTAGGCAGAGGGAACTTAGTGTTAAGACACTCCATTCCCCACCTTCTGCCGAATTTTGGAGGCATTGCGTGTTAAGTGGCAGAACTCAACGCCGCGCTTTGCCTCGACACCAGAGCGAAGAAATGGAAATATAAATGTAAGTAAATATTTCATCTCCTCGAGCGGGGATCGAACCCACAACCAGTCGTTTTACAGCCACACCCTGTGCCACTGCGCCACGACAGGCCTCAATAGGCCTCAATCAGTTTTAGGACATTAAAAATATATTTCGACAAAAAAAAATCAACACGAGCATAACCTAAAACCAAAGCTATAGTAAAATAATAGCGAAGAAAATCTATTCCCGAAAGCAATAAGTGCAAGGATAGGAAAGTAGCTAAACAGAGCGTTCTGTTTAATTAAGGATTGACAAACAGTCAGGCGTAGGCGCTATACAATTGTATAAGGCCTTGTGTATACGGTCTGGCTTAGTAGAAGAAAAGTCAAAATTAAGTGGATGTCACTGCTAACGACTCAAATATTATAGTCTTGAGTCGAGCAAAGCGCGGCGTTGAGTTCGGCAGAAAGTGAGATTTCCGCTGCCTCCTCTGTGTGCAGGATACGGCGTGAAGCTGATTCATTGATTCAATCTATCTATATATATAAAAGGACATGTACCTGACTTACTGAGGTAAGACGCAGGCACAGCCGTAACCGCTGTGCGTAGAAACGTGAAATTTGGACAGATGTTTATTTTTATAATCTGGACATCCACTCAGAAGGGATTTTGAAAAATGTTAACCCTAACGGGTTGAAATAGGGGTTTAAAGTTTGTAATAAAAAAAAAAAAAAATCGACACCGATTTTTATAAAATTTGAAATTCAGACTCTTAAAAATATTTCATTGAACACGTGTTTCGTGGTTTTTTTAGAATTCACCCCTAAGGGTGCAAATAAACGAGCGAATAATATAACTAGTAAATTATATAATCATTCTATTGGCCAATGCCGATTTCTGTAAAAGGAGGTTCTCGATTCCACTGTATTTTTTATTTGAAAGCTGGTGCTTTCCGTGTGGTCCCATTTTTGACGAATAACCCAATAAATTTTAACTTTTTAGTTTACTATTTGATGTCGGTTTTTTTTTGTTAAAAATTATTCACATATAAAATGCATACACGGCCTTACAATATACTGGGACATCTGATCTTAAACAGCAATTAGCGTGTGACGTGACGCCCTCTTGATTACGACTGGATGGTTCTCGATACGAGCCCATGAGTATTGGGGGTCTATTTTCGTCCTTTCTGTGAAACGCTATAATTCCTTTATCTTTTGAAATGAAACTTTTGTACGACTTTTGGATTAATTTTCACCCGATTTTCATGAGTGTATCTGTCTTTTTCTATTTGTCAGGGACATTGAGAGTTCTATGGCGGAAATCATCGCCTCGTTTTATTGAGCTATATATACGTCAGAGAATCCAGTTGTGGCGCGTTGGGGATTCGAATCCTACTCAGTTTTACGATTCCTTGTTTTATAAAGAGAGTACGGTGTTCAGTTCCACAACACAATACACTTTAACAATTGGACGGAAAGTATACAGCGGAGTGTCTTATCACTAGGTTACCTCTGCCCACGGGATCTGTATATAGGATCCGGCATGAACCTGGAAAAACGTGTTAAAGAATTAAAATACATGTTAAATGAAGATATAAAATACTGAAACAAGATATTCAACATTGAATGGAAGTTTTCAAAGAACTTTCAGCAATTTACTTATCTTATTTACAATAACCGGCGTGAGATACACATAGATAATTGTATATTATATATTTTTTTTCATCAATTTGTATACCACATATAGCTGGATAGCAGAAGGAACCTGAAGGAAGTGTTAAGGCACTCCTCATCAACCACTTTCCACTGTATTCTGGAAGCATTTCGTGTTGAGTGGCGGAACTCAACGGCACGCTTTACTTCGTTACTAAAGCGAGAAAATAAAAATGTTAAATATTTTATTTCCTCGAGCAGGAAAACAACCCGCAACCTGTCGCGTTTACAGTTACGCACTTGCCCCTGCGCCACGACTGGCCTCAATAAAATAAAAAATAATAATATTAAATACTGTAAAAAAATCAATAAAAAAGATATTTCTTAGTCACCGTATGTATCCGACAATAAAGTTACTTTGACATCGCGCACGAGTTGGGAAAATAATCGTCGAAATTCAAAGTTTATAATACTTGTAATGTTCTTTATTACAAAATGTGCTAATGCGGTTGCCGGATAAAGTTATTGTAGGTACGTTTTACGCATAAATAAATACGTGTTTTTTTGCAGCTTCACGCTGTAACCCGCATATAGCTGGGTAGGCAAAAGGAGCCTAGTGTTAGGACACTCCGCTCGTAATTAACCGCCGAATACTGCGAGGCAGGCAATGCGAGTTGAGTGGCAAAACTTAACGCCGCGCTTTGCCTCGACACCAGAGTAATTTTATTGGTATATATTGAATTCATTGACTGGGAGGTTGTGGGACCGATTTCCACTCCAAGGAATGAGTGTATAGGAGGGTATGGTACACATAAGCAATAACATATATATATATATATATATATATATATATATATATATATATATATATATATATATATATATATACATATCTCCAATGATTAAGAGTAATTGAAATTTGAATACGAAAAGAAAGATATTATAAAATAGCTCCAATCCTCTTATAGTCAAACTCAAAAGACATACGAGTATGTATTAATTATATTAAATACTACTAATTAGTAAATATTGTTTGTAGTAATAAGAGCGGAGGGCGGGGCTTGGAGAAGAGTACTTTTTGACACTAAGTTCTATGAAAACCTGCGGGATACGGGGTGTTATAAGCCGAAAATAGTAAACTGATGAACTATTTTGCATAATTTACTAAAACTATTACAGCAATCGTGTTAATTAAATAAGTCTTAAATGGTTAAAAAATATATATATTTGCAATATACTTAGTAGGAAAGATAGACGGAAGGTACATTTATCATATTTTTTTAGTATAGATGCGAAAACAAGAACTCACTCATGTTCATTAAAAGGAAAAATTCTTTAGCCATTACAAACATTTTCTCATGTTTTAACAAGCACAAATTTCTCCACACATTTATATCAGTTTATGTAATTTTAATCTATCACTTCCATATCAAATGCCGAAAATCGATTAACTATTTAATCACTCAAACTTTGACTCTACTCTAATCTCATTTCGGCGATAGATCAAACGGAACCTTACAAAGCAATAATTACCCAGCATATAGATACGAGATAATCTGATTAGTGCCACTTTAAATCCAATTACTGGGGCGGTTAGATACAGGCAGGTAACGGAATGAAAATCATTTTATTTTATTCAATAGGTCACAGCGATTGCTTTTTGTAACATAAATTAACTGTTTAATTAAAAATTAACTTGAGGCCAGTCGTGGCGCAGTGGCACAAAGCGTGACTGCAGACGCGACTGGTTGTGGGTTCGGGTTTCGTTCCACTCGAGGAAGTGAAATATTTATTTACATTTATATTTTCATTTCTTCGTTCTGGTGTCGAGGTAAAAGCGCGGCGTTGAGTTCCGCCACTTATCAAGCAATGCCTCCAGAATTCGGCGGAAAGTGGGGAACGGGGTGTCTTGACACTAGGTTCCCTCTGCCTACCCTGCTGTGTGCGGGATACAGCGTGAAGCTGATTTATTTTGTATAATTAAAAAGTAAGTATCTTTTCTAACTTGATTTAACATTTATCTTACTTAATTTTTTTTTGTTTCATATTTTATCGTGTAAAACAGAGTGGGCAGAAAGAACCCAAGGACCAAGACACTTCATTATTATACAGGGTGGAAGTGTCAGCACCACTTTAAATGAAACCACAGTTTTAACTACTCTATAAAAGCCTAATACAATTAAAAAATATATTTTTTCCCAAAAATGAAAAAGTGATTTTTTTAAACAAGATAAATAATAAAATTATTGTTGTAATATAAATCGCCATTTGTCAAGAACGACGCACGCACACATAAACCTATCAAACGTAAACCGCCGCATACGCCTAATTCCGAAATCGAGTCGTAGTTATTGGCGGCAAAGTTCATAGTTGATTAACCTTTTTGTAGTGGTATGTGCTTCCGTTTTTGGTATCTATGCGTAACTGCGTCAGACGAAATACAGATATGGATAAACATCGTGAAATGAAAAAAAAATCCTACGTCTGAACTTTTGAGTTTACTTGATTAATTTATTTAGGTATAGGTTTAAAATATTTTACCCTATATGCTGTTCCCGTAAAAGGAGCGCTGACACTTCCACTCTGTATAAGAGTAGATGTAGGTAATATTTAAAAATATATAAATTATGAAATGAAATGTGTACGAAAACAAAAGACACCATGGGCATGAGTCTATAGTGTAAGAAATAATTATAATAATAAAGTAGCAAATTTTTTTTTAAGAACCCCCGACCAAAAATATCCTTACGTGATCTTGTTAAAGTGCTCGTAGCTGTTAAACTACTAATCTAATTTTCATAAAACAGCTATAATTACCGCGATGAACAAAGCTTTCGATTAAAAAAAAACCACACTCAAATTGGTTCATTAATTCAGGAGTTACGGTGACACAGACTCACAGACAGGTACATCAAACTTACATTTCCCGACACTTAAATCTCCACTTGCGCTGAGAATCGTGATATTGCGTGTTAAGTCGGAGAATTCAAAAGTGGTCATGTCTGACCCTCGCAAAGAAATGTAGGTATATCATTGAGTAGGTATATCATTAATCTTGAAAAATTTGTTTATTAAATACGACAATATTTACGGTCAACATAAAAAAACCCATAAAATTAAAATTATGATTAATTAAGTGTATACTAAAATAACCAAACAATCTTCCCTAAATACAATTAAATAAGAGACGCGCAACGCGCGCGGGGGCCGCTAGTTTTAATTTAAAAAATGGTTTATACGTATAAAAGCTAATATTTAAAATGTGTAAAATAACCATTTTTGTAATTAAAACTAGTGGCCCCCGCGCGGTTTTCTCTCAAATCTACGTAGTATTTGAGAGAAAACACGTTTCCCGGCGGACGTCTATCGTAACGTTGCGTAAATCATATTTTCTTAATATAACAACTAATCTTACATCTTCATTTAATTATTCCTGTTTAAGCTTTAAGTTGTATTCCGCAGAAAGCCAGGTAAGCCGAGAGGATCTAGCCTAGAGTTAAGATACTCTGTCCCCATTAAAAGAATTCTGTTTGAGTGTAGAGCGGAACTAAATGCGGCGCTTTGCCTCGTTACCAGAGCGAGAAAATTCAAATCGAGCGAGAAAGTTAAATATGATTCATCTGCATGGGAATCGAACCCATAACCGTCGTGATTACGCACTTTACGAGCCGATACGAGTGCTCTTGAGCCATGAGGGCTTTACTAATATATATATTTTAATTTTATTCTAAGTAAAAAAAAATAAGCTTATACTAACAGAACTCAAGTTTTTGAATTTGAAGATTTATTACGTCTGAAAATAAGATTATTTTCTATTCAGGTGAAGAGATCCCTATCTTATGACAGATCTAACTAATTTAAGGCTGAAACATTTATTAGTATTTTTAGTAGGTGTGCGGATTCGGGTTTGTGATTGTACTTGTTTTTATATGTTAAAATAACCTTAAAAGGGTTTACTAACAAACAGTCAAATGATCTTCTAATTATGAAAAACATATTTTTTACCTTTATAAACTGAAAAATATAAAAAAAAACAATTGAGAAAAGGTATAAAAATGTGATTGCTCTGACCTAAGTCATTCTTATCAAGCTATTTCAAATTGCTTATACGCTTTGCAATTTACTTGTGTATGAAAACTTCGTACTTATTCAATTTTGTAAACGCGAAAAGATGTGGGTTCGATTACCACTCGAGGCAATTAAATATTTAATATAGTCATTTCCTCGCTCCGGTAACAAAACAAACCACAGCGTTTAGGTACGCCACTCAACACGCAATGTCTCGAATATTCGGTGGAAAGAGAAGAACTGTGTGTCTTATCCCTAATTCCATCCAAATTAATAATTTTGTCGCGATGAATTTAAAAAAGTGTTCTGTTCCTTCGTTACCAGAACGTAATTGCTGTTAAGTATGTACCTTTCATGTATTACAATGAAAATCGCAATTGTGAGTGCATAATTAGTATTCAACCAAGTATAAGAGCAAAGCGTAAAAAGAATATTTTGTTTTATTAAAAAATATAATGTCGGACTGTAAATGCGATAGTTTCGGGGTTCGATTCTCGCTCTGGATAATCAATTATTTCCATATCCCACTCTGGCAAGATTAATTACGGTGTTAAGTTCCGCCACATAACACACTTATGTCTCTGTACCATTTTTACATTAATAATAGTTAAGGTTAGGCTTAGAGATAATTATGATTATATTATTATACACAATTTTTTTTATTTCAATAGTGTTTAATTATTTTGAGATGTAAAATACTATAAAATAGTATTTTATATCTCAAAATAAAAAAATGGGACGACGAATACGATAACTTTGTTGTCTGTCGCCACGTCCGTCCGTCTGTCAAGACTATTTATCTCAAGAACACGTGAAGATATCAAACTGAAATGAATATCAGATAACCCAAGTCTACGGTCCTTTAGAACCGTTGACTTGAAATTTGATAAGAAACGTATACAGAATGTTTTTCTCGTCTCACTGTAAATGGAAGCTCAGTTTTAACTTCTTTATAAAAGCCTAATATAATCGAAACATAAAAAAATATTTATAAAAACAAAATCCCCGACTGCATACAACTAAAAAGAAAATTAACAAGCCCAATGAAACCATTGGGATTGTTTAAAGAGCTCCCGACTGTTAATCCTAATAAGCATTAGGATTAACAGTCGGGACCTCTTCAAATTATGGAGGGTTCCTGATAAAGATTTTTTTGATAGAAGAATTACTTATAGACGGGGTTTTTGTTTTTATAAATATTTTTTTATTTTTCACTTTTTTGTTAGGATTCATTATGGTAATGATAATCATGATATACTTTTTTGAAATCCTCGTTTTGAGCTCTTGAACTTGATACCTATATTGTGGTATTCAAAACGTTTTTTTTTCACTAAGTCAAATGGCGTTCCACAGCCGCCATGATTGTTTTTTTTTAATGTCACCTATCTAAGAACACTTGAGCTGCTAATACAAATCTAACGATACCTCAATTAAGTAAATCCGTTCAGCGGTTCTGTAGATATGAGATAATAAAGAATATTACATACATACATACGTACATACAAGATACAAGCGCGAAAAACATAACCCTTCCTTAGCAGTCGGGAAAAAGAGATTTTGCCAAAAATAAAAAAAAAAACATTTTTTCAAACTAAATTGTATGGGTTTGAAATATTTTAACCTATAGGCTGCTCTTGTAAAAGGAGCGCAGACGCTTTCATCCTGTACAGAAAAAAAAACCATAACAAAATTATGTTTGTAGTTTATTTCGTACAAAATAAGTGCATACGTCGACAGTCACAAATTTGTATTTTTTTTAAATTGCACTTCCCATGTATCTACTATTTCCAAAGTGATGCGGAACCTTCAATAGGCGAGTCCGATTTGCACTTGGCCTGATTTTATTATTTAGAATTGGTACAGCAAAGTTTACAAGGTACCTACGTATTTACACACTATTTTCAATATACACATCTATTAGTATCTATACATATAAATACAATTAATTGTCTGTTTATAAACAGACCAGTATCAGTAACTACTAGTTTGAAGTGAAAAAATATTTTTTCGTTAAACATTTCATTTAGCGGTGAGAGCTATTAGCCCATGATCACCCTAATCGTTTCGATGTAACCCACTGTACTTTCGGTTTAACTTGCCACGGACCCTGAGTATGAGTTATATGTTATACAACTCACACAACTCTTAGTTGCCATCATGGCGCAGTTGCACAAGCGTGGGACTGTAAAGCGATGGTTGTGGGTTCTGTTCCCACTCAGGAAATTTTGGTAACGAGAGAAAACGTGTTTCGTGTTTTCTGCTGCAATAAGCAATACCTCAAGAATTCGGCGGAAAATAGGGAATGGAAGTGTCCAAAATGGGGAAACGGAGTGTCTAATCTCTAGATTCCCTCTGCCTATCATGATATAGATAGAAACTATCTATCTATATATACTTGATATGTGCGGAATACAGTGTGAAATTAAAAAAAAATCAGATCTTAGTTATATCCATTTCACCACGCGAGCGAAGCCGCAGATAAAAGCTAGAATTACATTTACAGAAGACTAGAAACTTCTTAATATTCCATTGGATCACAGAGGAAGTGTTGACTCCATACATTTTTAAACATAGCCAGTATATACATTTTTACTATACTAGCTTTATTCGACTCGCCAGTCAAACGTCAAACAAAATAAGGGACGAAAGGTTCTTTTCAACCCCACAATCGAGAAATGTTTTTAAAATGGCTCTCGTACAGCCGTATGCAATATAGCTATTTTGTTAGAGTCTTTGATAGGCATATGTCAAATTGCTACGTTTGAACCAATTGCGTTACATTGTTGCCCCCGTTCTCGTAATGTCAGAGCGATTTTGATAGGAATCTTATATTTGTACGAGTGAATGGTTTTGTGTGAAAGCCAGAGGTAAACGCGACAGGTTGTGGGTTAGATTCCCACTTGAAGAAATTAAATATTTAATATTTTTATTTCCTCGTTCTGGTAACGAGGCCCACTCAACACACAATGCCTTGAGAATTTGGCGGAAAGTTTTTTTTTTTTTTTTTTTTTCTTTTTTTTTATGGAAAAAGACAAGGCAAACGAGCGTGCGGGTCACCTGATGGTAAGTGACTACCGCCGCCCATGACCCCTTGCAACACCAGAGGAGCTACAGGTGCGTTGCCGGCCTTTAAGGTGTGTTGGGCGCCGGAGCCCGACATTACCTGATGCGAAACGCAGTGGCATAAAGCCACTACTTCACGCCGGTTTTAAATGCCGGGGGTTGTAATGATCCGGTCGAGTCTGCCCATGCGTGTTGCTTAGGTCTTACTTGACAGAGATAGGCCGATATCTTAATGTAAAGATTGAACTGATTTCTGAGCCTGTGGTAGCTTCCCATAGGACTGCTGATATTTTTTTTTGTAAATTAGCTTTTTAACATGGATTAAAGAATGTTTTGCTTTTTTTGCTTTGAGTGATATGAGACAAATAACATTTTTTTAGCTTCACGCTGTATCCCGCACATATTCTTCATCCGCTTCGTTCTTCATTAAGACACGTCCTTTCTCCATTTTCAGGCATTGCATGTTGAATGGCGGAACTTAACCCAGCGCTTCGCCTTGTTACCAGAGCGGGAAAAATAAAATATAAAATAATTAATTTAGCGAGTGGGAATCTAAACGTCGCGTTTACAGTGGTACGCTTGTTCTCCTGCGCCACGATGGCCTCAAAACTAATATTTTCTCTTGCCAAAGTGGAAAGAAAGAAAAGAATTTCGATGAGCTTAGTAGTCAGAGGTCTTGGATAGTATATAAGTACAGGTTCAAATATTGCTATGTTCAAATTTTTATACGTTTTCTGTTGAAACTGAAAACAAAATAAATATTCACAGTCACACCGTCTTGGCTCTGGGGCATATGGGTACATCGCTACGGGTGTAACGCCACGGCTGTAGGTTCGATTCAAACTCGAGGAAATGAATTATTATTTTTTAATATTTTATTTTTTTGCTCTGGCACTAAGAGGCAATTAATAATAAAGTTTGCCGGCGTTGAGTTTCGCCACTCAACCCACAATGCCTCAAAAAAATTGGTGGAAAGTAAGGAACGGAGTGTCTTAAAATTAAATTCAATCTGCCTACCCTACTGTGTGCGGGATACAGCGTGAAGCTGGTTTATTTTAACAAATATTATATTCAAATAAAAATAAAATAAATAAATTAAATCTTTTAAACTAACAACTTTAATAGTTTTTTAACAATTAATAATTATTTAAATGTGTTGTCGTATTAAGAGGTGCACTTGTAGAAGTAGTTGCATCGAGAGTCGGTGGAGATGCGTTAAACTGAAACATTACTAGCTCGTACGTGACTATCGTACCGGCGACCTGCGGAGATGAAGAATATGGAAATAATCATAATTTATACATATAAAATATAGATAAAAATAATCATTATTTTATAGAACGGAATTTAAAGACGTTTATTATATAAAGTTTAAATATATTTTTATAGGTCGTTGTGGCACTGTGAACGCGGCGATTGTGGATTTCCTGGATCTGGTGAGTGGTTATAAGACAAAGCACGGGTTTGAGTCCCACTAGTCAATCCATAATGCCTAGAGAATTGGGAAGAAAGAAGAAAGCTATAAAGCAGTGCTTTTATGGCCAATATTAGGGTAACTAGACTAACAAATACTATTTTATAGCAAATAATAAGACTATTTATTGAAGAATTATTTTACTTTACTGCACTGTGAATAATTGCAGTTTGAATTTCGCCTCTAAACCCGTAAATTAAAGTGGAAATCGGAGAATAGAGTGCCTTGACACCAAGTTCGCTCCACCGCCACTGAATTTCGCATATGAATGCGAAATTCAATGGATTAGGAAAAACCGTCTGAATAAAAGAATCTATATTTAAAAAAGTGGCACGAAATGTGACTGTAAAACCGACTGGTTGTGGGTTCGAACCCCACTCGAGGAGATGAAATATTTACTTAAATTTATATTTACATTTCTTCGCTCTGGTGTCGAGGCTCAGCGCGGCGTTGAGTTCTGCCACTCAACACGCAATGCCTCCAGAATTCGGCAGAAAGTGGGGAACGGAGTGTCTTAACACTAGGTTCCCTTTGCCTACCCTGCTGTGTGCGGGATACAGCGTGAAGCTGATTTGATTATATAAGTAGATAGAAATATCATGACGATAAAAATCTAACGCGATCAAATAAGTCCATTTAACACGAACAAGCGATCAGAAATACTTAAAAGTTAGTTCATTTGTTTTAATTGAATCGATCCAGGATTGGCACTCTAGAGGCGATCCAGTTCATGCAACATTCAATTTTTTACTTCCCTCAGCATATTATAATAGGATTTTCCCAGGTGAAGTTGGAGTGACATGGAAATGGACTTTTGTTAGATTGGTGCTTTTAAATAAGAATGAAAGGAGCTTTATAGGTTTAG
>DWLH01001062.1:0-14663 GCA_018249795.1 Heliconius telesiphe telesiphe
AAATCCCTCAAATTAAAATCAAACCCAAAATCGTAACATACAATAAAATATTTGCCATTCGTACCATAATATTCAAATCAATCGGATAGCTATACAAGGACCTACTTAAGACTATTTAAAATCTATAGCAAAGTACACCTCATGATTTGACTGTGACTCTTATCAGTATAGGAGTAAAGGTGATTTTTCAATGTAACGCCAAATATTCTAGTCGAGCGGCGTCACGTAGTCATAAACCAGTTATCGTCTTCATATAAAGAACTATATTTTAAACTGATGCTTATCGTAACATGAAAAATATGATCCGATATTAATAAAAAAATACGAAGCTATCTCTTTTAATATAAAGTTATTATTATAATAGAAGTATAATTTGTTCTTGTATTGTCGCTTAGGTTTATAATAACTAGCTTAGCGGTCAAATGCAATTTTGTACGACACATGCGTTTCGAAGTGTATTAAGTTCCGTAGTTCCTGAAATTAGCGCATTCGATAAGCTTGTGAGTTTTATATTATTTTTATTTTTAGTTCCACGCGGTATTCCGCACGTAGTAAAGTAGGTAGAGGGTACTTCGCTAACCACTTTTCATCGAATGAGATGATTGAGTGGCGGAACTCAACACAGCGCTTGCCTTGTCACCAGAGAGAAGAAATTAAAATATTAAATATTTCATTTCCTCGAGTGAGTATCGAACCCACAACCTATTTAGTCACACGCTTGTGCCCCTGCACCACGACTGGCCTCTTTATATTATTAATGTAGATATGATACGTTCTTCTACACCAACTGATTGACGTAAAATATTTAATTTGGTTGGTTTAATTTGTCTCTATATTTTTTTTTATTCAGAGATTTTATTGTTATTATTGCAAAAGTTCCGGGTATCATCCAAATGTCTACATTGTATCCGTAGAGTATAGGGTTAGTATTAAGATACGATCTTCAAGGGACTCTCCTAGAATCGTGTGATCGTCTGATAGTGTGTGTGTGATAAATATTGACAATGTAATTTATATAATGTGGAATACGCAAATATTATTAAAAACATAATTAATAAATTAAAGAGACTCTAAATTATATTATATTTAAAGAAAAATACAAAATTTGTTAAATCGTATGTTCCTATTAGATACCTTTTTCTTTTTTTTTTGTAGATTTTTGTTGCTGGTAACCAATTACAGAGGAGGAGGAACACCAGAGGAGCTACAGGTGCGTTGCCTGCCTTTAAGGTGGGTTGGGCGCCGGAGCCCGGCATTACCTGATGCGAAACGCAGTGGCAGTGGACGACACCACCAGTACCAGGATGATCCTATTCTAGGCCGGGATCACACGGTTTTAAAAGTAGGTACTCTTTTAAAAAATCAATCCTTAGATTCATATAAGACAATATTAATATATTAATTTAAGAAGTAAGTCACGTAAATATAAAGTAGAAGAATCCTAGAAGAATAGAAAGTTCTCTCTTTATTGATATTACAACATATTATGCCCAAATGTAAAAATCACAATCTTTTTTCTTCTTCACGCTCATAGCAGAGTAGGCAGAGGGAACCTAGTGTTAAGACACTTCCGCTCTCCAGTTTATACACAATTCTGGAGGCAATGCGTGTTAGGTGACGCAACTCAACTTCAAGCTTTGCCTTGTTACTAAAGGGACATAAATGAAAATATTAAATATTTAATTTCCTCAAGTGGGAATCAAACCCACAACTGGCCTCACAAGATTTATTTATACATACAATTATTCCACAGGAAAGAAGTTCTAAGCCAATTTTACCTAGACCAGAAATATGTAGAGCTGACTTCATCTATAAATAATTTTCTCAGCTTCTAATCATATGGATGCTCTAGGCCATTGCTATTTTATATTACGTGTTATAAAATGCCGGGCGTTCTGAAAACGCGATACATAACAGAATCGGCTGCATGATAATTAACTGAATGTTTTATTGTATCGGGAAAACGCTAGAAGCAATAACAGCTTTGTGTATTATTTAGTTTAATAAAATTTTATTATCCATACTTATTAATATATTATAAATTAAATCTGTCTATCAGTCTGTGACGTAATCACGGCTAAACTGTTAACCCAATTGTGATAAAATTTCATATGGAAATACTTGAGGCGCTTGGAATGAACATAGGCATGCTTTATTTCTCATTTATTGGTTTTTCAAGAATTTCATTTTTTTAAGAAAAGGTCGCCAAAAATGTGCTTCCTGAACGCTTATTGGCGTGTGCTGACTCATCTTAGAGACAAATAAAAAACAAAAATATTTTCCTTTAAAAAAATTGCGATGGTATAATTGTTCTCTGAAGGTACAGTAAACATTTTAATATATTTAATTAAAATTTAAATTTATAGGGTTATGAATTTATCTTATCAGCTTCACGCTGTATCCCGCACACAGCAGGGTAGGCAGAGGGAATCTACACACTTTGTGCCGCTGCGCCATGACTGGCCACAATTTAATTTTTTATAAAAATCGGTGGTGATTTAAAGATTTTTCCATACAAACTTTCAACCCTTCATTTGCACCCTTAGGGGGTGAATTCTAAAAAAACCATGAAACACGTGTTCAATTAAATATTTTTAAGAGTCTGAATTTCAAATTTTATAAAAATCGTTTTTAAAAAAAATCCATACAAACTTTCAACCCATATTTCATCTCTTTAGGGTAAAAATTTTTCAAAATTCCTTCTTAGTGAATATCCAGATTACAAAAGTAAATATCTGTCCAAATTTTACGTTCTCGCATTGCTTAGTTCCGCCACTCGGGAACAATATGTTCTAAGCTTGGCTAAGTTCCCTCTGACCTTTCTGCTATATGCGGGAAAAAGCGTGAAGCAGGAAAAAAGTCAACAACTATGTCATTAAGGCTATATATTTACTTCAGACTGAAAACGAAGAATGTAGTGCCTTGATACTAGGTTCTCTTGCTTATATTGCTATATGCAGGATAGAGCGTGAAGCTGATAAACTAAATATAAGCGTTCTAACGTTCGTACAATAAAAATTATTTCTACTATTGTCACAGTATTTACTTATTACTTATTAAGCTAACAAACTTATCAAAGTTATGGGCTGGTAGTTACCAATATCGAACTGGTCTCCCTTTTTGTACAGTAGGATAGTATAGGATTTCGACCATTGACGTGGAGTCTTTTCTGTGTTCATAATATCTTTAAAGATTTCTTTAAGAATAGGAGTTATTATTCCTTTCACTTGTTTAAGTATTTCATTGCTTATTCCGTCGGGACCTGGAGCTTTATTATCTATCTCTTTGGAATTCTATTGCGTATTCTATTTCTTCAAGCATGATGCTGGGTACGTATGAGATTTCTAATAGTTCTATTTCTTTTCGGTTGTGGTGCTTTTATATACATCTTTATAATATGATCTAGTAATTTCTAAAATTCCTTGTCTTCTATTCTCTTTCAATGTGTTTTTGCCTTTCATCTGTACTATCCAGTCCCTTGTATTAGTTAGCTCCTTGTATGCCTTTTTTAATCCCCCTGTCTGTGAAATGTGTCTCTGTATTGTTTCTTTTCTTTTTTGAGTTCTGTCTTTTCTGATATTTTCTTTTATTTTTATGCTGATTATTGTTATTTTCTTTCTACTATCGTTAATATTTTTTCCATTAATAATGTCACCTCTTTCATTGAGGAGGTTAATGGTTTTGGCAGACATCCATTTGTTAGATAGGTCTTTGTTATTAGTCAATACTTAAAAGGATGTTTTCATTTTTCCTTCCAGCCAGTTGTATTTTTCTTGCACTTCCATGTTTGATGTCTCTTTATCATAATCAAAAAATCTGACTCTAAGGAATTGCCTATTTGTTCTGTTTGGTGTTTCGTAGGTTTTGTATTTAGGATATCTTCCTTGGTCTTGAGTTTTTTGGTGGAGTAGTCAGCAGTTCAGCTCGAATCACTCGATGGTTAGTATTGAAATTCAGATTATTTCATATTTGACAAATATCTGAGTACTAGTATTATGAAATCTATTTCATTTTTTGTTTTTCCATTTGGTGATATCCAGGTCCACATCTTGCTTTCTTTTTTCTTGAACCTTGTGTTTAAGATTTTTAATCTATTTTCCAGTGCAAAGTTTACAAGATTCTCTCCGTTTCTGCTTCTTATTTTTTCTGTATAAAAATGATCCCAAGACTATGTCTTCTTCTGTTTGTCGTTCTCCAATCTGGGCATTAAAATCCCCCAGCACATCAAAGTTTTTGTGAGCATGGTTTTGGATTATTTTATTTAATTCTTGGTAAAATAAGTCTTTTTTCTAATGCATATGTAAGTTCTGTAAGATTTTTGTTTTTCATTATTTTTTTGTGCTTAGTTGGAGGGTTGCGGTCTCTTTTCCCCACGAGGACCAGTCGGCTTGGGGAAGATTGTTTTCGTAATTAAGATGGTTTTCGTAATTAAGTTGGATAATTCGTTTACCGGTTGTTAATTGTTATTGGTTTTTATGTGGGTGGATGTCAGAAAGAGAATTTGATCGAGTCCAATTTGAAGTTGAAGCATTTGTCCTGTTAGTTTTAATAGAAGTTATTGTATGTTGCTTTTTAGGTTTAGTTGTCGGCCGTAATTGTGGTGAAGTAGATATTTCTCTTTTCCTTTTGTCAGTACTGAGTCCTTTAACTCTCAGCGTATCATATTTCAAAAACGCAATATTTCCCTTTTTTTTCTCTTCCATTAGCTGTGGTAGTAAAACCTTTCTCTTTTCTATCATTTCCTTAGAATAGTCTTCTGATATATTGATTCCCTTGTTAAATTTTTTTTATTCTTCATAATTTGGTCTTTCTTCCATCTACTTACATTTACAGGTCTATGTTTGCCCTCTGTTTTATTTCTTCCTAGACGGTATAGTCTATTCACTTCATCTGCTACAGATATATTTAAATCTGTTTTGAAAATTTCGTTAACGATATCCAAGAGCTTTATTGTTGAATTTTCACTCTCTTCTAAGCCATAAATAACTATGTTATTACTTTTCCTTTCTTTTTTTAAGTACTCAATCTCACTTTTCAAGTTAGATACTGATTGTTTTAATTTTTCATTTTCTTCAATTATAGGAGATAATTTTTTGTCTATATGGTTCATTATATTCTTCATAAGAGTTTCTTTTAGTTCACTTGGCTGTTTCTGCATTTCTATCTTCATATTATCGAATAATAATTAGAATTGTTGATCCATATAAATATAATAATGCGAGGAACGGAACGTAAATGTAAATTGGTAAAAAAAATATTTATTTTGTGATAGCAACACTTTAGGTAGTTATCAAAGTAGCTGATTGACGTTAAATTTCGAACAATTGAATGTTGTTGTAAATTATTACCTCAATGATTGTTGGTATTTGCTTCCTAGTTCGTAAATCTAGAAAATACGCCAGATTCATTGGTTCTGATGTATTGATGTTTTTAGCACTGTAGTTCCCAAAGTAAGTTTGATGTCCAACCTTTATAAAATCTTTGCAAAGATAATACTCAAACGAATAGAAACAAAACTCGACGAACAACAGCCAATAGAACAGGCAGGTTTTAGAAGGGACTACTCAGAACTTGATCATATCCAAGTTATTAGGCAAATCATCGAGAAATATGCGGAATATCAACTTATATATTATATAGCATTTATTGATTATAACAAGGCATTTGACTCGTTAATACACTCAAACATTTGGGAGACGTTGAAAGAACAAGGAATTGAATAAAAATATATAAGACTGATTAGAATTGTATACAAAAATAGCTCAGCGTGTATTTTACTAGAAAAGAAAGGAGATTCGTTTCAGATACAAAAAGGAGTAAGACAAGGAGATCCTCTCTCTCCAAAGCTTTTCTCAGCTGTTTTGGAAATGATCTTTAGGAGATTTGAGTGGGAAAATCTAGGCTTAAACATAAATGGCCGCAACCTAAAACACTTTGTTGCCGATGACAATGTGTTATTCGCGAAAACACTAGAGGAAAAGAGGTAAACAACATAAAAGACGGGACGATGATATTAAGCTAAATTATTCGTAGATAAGCTAAAGATAGACTAGAATGGAGTAAGTTGGTGGAGGCCTTTGCCAACTGGCAACCGGACTTACAGAAAATAAAAAAGCACCAAATATACGAATAGTTTTAATTAAGATTTTGTTGTATTTGTATTTACATGTATATGTTTGTGTAGTAGTATAACGAGAAATTAATTGTATATTCTGTTATATCCGAATAAAAGGCTTTATTTATTTATTTTACTAAACTAACGCATTCTTTTTGCTAAAAATTACAACTTTTAGGGTTCCATACCTAAAGGGTAAAACGAGACGGGTATCGGTCTGTCAACAGGCTGTATCTCATGAACCGTGATAATTATACAGTTGATATTTGCACTGATGGTGTATTTCTGTTGCTGCTGAAATAACGAATACTAAGAAATTGAATAAAATACCATTCAACAAATGTGATTTTTTTGCCGTTATTATAGATAATACTACAGAACAGTGTACAGAAGTGAGGCCAGTCGTGGCGCAGAGGCACGAAGTGTGACTGTAAAACCGACTGGTTGTGGGTTCGATCTCCACTCGAAGAGATGAAATATTTACTTAAATTTATATTTCCATTTCTTCGGTCTGGTGTCGAGGCTAAGCACGGCGTTGTTCTGCCACTCAACACGCAATGCTTCCAGAATTCGGCAGAAAGTGGGAAACGGAGTGTCTTTACACTGGGTTTCCTCTGCCTACCCTACTGTGCACGCGATACAGCGTGAAGCTACAGAACCGTTCGTACGCAAGTCCGACTTGCATTTGTTGTTCTTTACAATAAATGCGACTGGTTATGGGTTCGATACCTACTGGAGGAAATGAAATATGTATTTACATTTATATTTCCATTTCTTCGCTCTGGTTTCGATGCAAATCGCGGCGTTGATTTCCGCCACTCACGCGCAATGTCGAGTTTTTTTTATTTTCATTAAATGTCTAGGTATTATGTTGTATTTTTTATTATTAACCTAAAATGAAAAAAATCAGTTAAGAGTGATTGCGGTCGTTCCGTTACTAATATCGGGAATATGTACTTCAGTAATACCAAAAGTGGAAACATAAACAATTCAAATAACATAACATGTACCAATTTGCAATCGTTTGGCTTTTGCTACCCGCTGTTTGAAATCTGCGCCCTCGGGCGTGGCCTTTGAGTCAGGTCGCGGTCGAATGTAGAATAAGAGCGGTTTAGTATTTTTTTGCTTTAAACTGTTTCCCGCAAACCGTAGGGTAGGCAGAGGGAACCTGGGAACCTAGTGTTGAGATACTCCGTCTCTCGACTCAGACATTTCCGTTTTCCTCTTTCCGCCGAATTCTTGAGGCATTTCGTGTTGAGCGGGGGATGATGAATCTTGATTTTTTTTTATTTTTTATTTTATTTATTTATTGATCCACCAACATTTGTTTACATCAATACATACAAAAAAGATACATAAGACACACAATAAGTCTCCATACCACTGAACAATATTCTAAGATGCTGCGAACAAGAGATGTATACAGCAGTATCCGGACTTTGTTATCACGTAACCTTTTAATGTTTCTTAAAACAAACCCTAGTAATTTTGAGCTCCGGTTTACTATTTGTTCAATGTGAGGTAAAAATGTTATTTTTTTATCAAATAATACAGCCAGATCGCGGATTTGCTCAAGTTCCTTGATGTTATTTTGTGCAATACTATATTGAAATGAAACGATGTTTCTCTTCCGATAGTACCTTATAAAAAAACACTTTTTTGGGTTGAGATCCATTTTATTGTGCCAATACCAGCCCACCAGTTCATGAAAATCTTTTTGAAGCAACATTGAATCTTGTAAAGTGTCTATAACTTTACTAAATTTTAGGTCATCTGCATACAAAAAAATTTTGGAAAATTTTATGGTATATTTTATGGTTAATAAACATGGTGAACCAGATTGGACCCAGGTGAGACCCCTACGGAACACCTGACGTTACTATTTTCCAGGTAAGACATGATCCATTGAAAAAAATGCCAGAAATACCATAAGCAGATAACTTTTGCATTAATAAATCATGAGGTAAACAATCAAATGCCTTGCTAAAATCTGTGTATACAATGTCCACCTGCTTGTGAGAGTCCAGAGCCTCTGCTATATTTTCTGTGAGATCAACTAAGTTGTTGATGTTGACCGAAAGGATACAAACCCATGTTGTTGAATACACAAACTTTGTTTAAAATGAAATTGTATTTAAAGGAACAAATAAGCGATTCCAGTACCTTAGCTAAAGTTGACAAAATGGAAATAGGTGTGTAATTTGATATTAAGTCTACCCTGTCTGCTTTGTGAATTGGGACTACTCTCGCTTTTTGCCATTCGGCCGGAAATATGCCAGTTTGCAAAGACATAATAAATATAATTAATAAAGGTTCAACCAGGTATATAGCACATCTTTTGATAAACATGGGCGGAATCCCATCAGAGCCGGCACCCTTATTTTCGACTAAACTTTTCAGCTTGCCCAGTAAAGTTTCAGAGTCTATAATAGGTAACGTTGTAAACTGACTGCTTTTTTCCATCTATTCTAAGGAATCTCTGCAATCAGAGTTTTGAGTAGAATTATTTATGTACACGGATGCAAAATATGACGCAAACATTTCACAGATTTGTTTACCATCTAAGGCGGTCACCGATCCACTAGTCATATAAAGAGGGTAAGAACTCGTGCCACCACGTTTAGCTTTAACGAGAAATATTTAGGGTTTTTCAAGATATTATTTTAAGTTACAATCAATCAGGGTGGGTATCGAGATTTTTTCAATTTTTGCTTAGGCACAAATTTTTCAATGATAGCGCCAATGATGTTATAAAATTTAGAAAGAACTGCATTAACATCATTATCATCTCCAAATATCTGCACCCATTCACATTTTTGAAGTTCTTTATAAATATTAATGAAATCGGCTTTATGAAAATTTTGCTTGAATGATTTGTGATTAAACGGAAGTTTTGCTTCCCCTTCAAATGAAATATTATACATCCTACATCCAGAGGAGGATGTAACTGGTCAATTTTACTGAGGATTGAGTGACTAAGACGGACTATGCAAGTTGGAATATTGGACAGCACCAGATCAAGTATTCTGTCGGATTTATTGATTGCACTGTTATGCTGTTTGAGTCCATATGTGTTAATTAAATCTATTAAAGGTTGACATAAACTTGGCACCTTATATTCGCAAGAAGTATTATTTAATAAATTCCAATGAATACTGGACAAATTAAAGTCACCCAAGATACATTTGCAATCACAATCGAATTTTAATTTTATTGAATTATTAGGGTCTTGTTAATAATTCCGCTAGAAAATGTGAAATATGTTAAAATAGTTTATTTTTTCAAGTCGTTTCAGCTTTAAATTTTCAACAACAAAAGTATGATCTTATACGACGCCGACGTTAGAATTCATCATATCAACACTTCCCTAAAATGGTTTTTTTTCCGTGTACACATGCTGTTCTCCACTTTCTGATAAATTTATAGACATTGAGTGTTAAGTGGTGGAACTCAACGCCGCGCTTTGCCTTATTAGAGGGAGGAAATGAAAATAATTCGTGTTCTTATGTAAGAATCGAACCTAAAACCAATGTTTTAACACGCAATGTCCACAGAATCCAGCGGAATGTTAGAAACGGAAGTATCTTAATGGAAACGAAATGACTCAACACTAGATTCTCAAAACCCTGCTACATGCGGAAGCTAAAAAAAAAGCGAGTAAAGCAAAATATCAAGCTAGTATTTAAAATAAACAGTTCTACAACGTTATATAAATTACACATACATACCCAACTAGATTTATAATACTTATTACGCTTTTGTATCTCTGAAATCGTATCAGAAGTTCGCGTCTGCCTCCAGGGCGGCAGTGATTTACCGCTGACCGATGCACGTTGGCTATTCATAATTCATTGTTTTGAAAACATTCCACGATGCATGTTACAATTATGTTTCTTGATGCATAGCAGTTCAGCGACTAAATTATATTATATTTTTCAAATTAAATTCAAATTCTTGTGTACGTATACTATACTAATAAAATTAAAGTAAATTGTACTTTCAAATAAAATGGTCTGTAAAAGTTAATTGTTAATTATGGTACACTTGTTTAAGTTAAAGGCTAAATAGTTTTCTGAATTAACTCTGAACGCCACTGGTTGTGGGTTCGATTTCTACTCGAGGAAATGAAATATTTATTATTTCTGCTATGTGCTGTATCCCACAGCATGAAACTAAAAAAATGTTACCTATTTATCATTTAAGTTAAGTATTTTTTGAGATCTAACAAATAGCCTCTATAAATCTCACTTCTAAGTGATAGCGTCACATATGTCAACGCTAACTTTTACTGACGGCTTCCACACGAAGTGTAATGGAAGTAACTGAGACTTGTGTATGACACATGATAAGGCAAATCTAAGTCAAAAATAATATTTCACTTTGAATTTATTAACGTGTTCAGCTAAATAAACTCCAAACTTTAGTTTTATAATAAAAGTATTAATATATGATGTTAATAGTAGCACTAGATTTTAGAGAAAATGTAGTGTTACTACATTACTAACTCTCCATTCCCTATAATGTTCAAGATTGAAGAAGTGACATGTTAGATTAGTTATATTATATAATTAAGCACAATACGAATCCATAACTAAGGTGAAAAAAAAGACTAGTAACAAGTGCACCACGACGGCGTAAGGAAACAAGTTGAAAGTTTAGTGAATGAGTTTATTGCTATCAAAGCTCAAGACGAGATGTTAGTAAAAGCTTTTAATGTAATTGTCTTGCGTTACTGAGAAAACAAAGTACTGGCAATGTAACGGTATCGCGTAAAAGTGGGAATTAATTCAGCAATTCTTCTCAATAGATCCGCTTTAATAGACGTTTATTAGACGCTTGTTTTACTTAAATGCAACGATAAGGTCCGTTCATATTAAAAGTTTAATAATAATAAAAGAAAAAAAAACATTATAACAAAAGACTTGATGTCTTTTAATTATTTAATTGTTGTTGTAATGGAGAAATAGATTAGCTTTTGTAAATAGTGGGCATGCATAATCCTGGAAAAAATCAGGAACTAAGTGTCAGTATAAAATGGCTTTTGCTAAAGAGCGAAGCGAAAATGGATATCAGGTCACCAGCGTTAGGCGTTCAATGCGCAAAAAGAGTTTATATGTATTATAAAAAATTTGAAATTAGTTACAGAATTTAAAGTAATTCCAATGGTTTGTTTGTACTCAAATATTTTAAATATTTATAAAATTCAAATTGACATACCGAAGGCTTCTAGGTATACTGAGTCAACTGTGTTTCTAATAACTTTACAGGAAGACAAAAAGATTTTTAAATATTTTTAAAGAGTTAATCCACACTTAGGAAAGATAAATACTTATTTAGAAAACGTATAAAAATTTGAACGTAGCGGGACTCGAACCCGCGCCTCCTGGAAACCGACCAGGAGCTCTGACTACTAAGCCATACGTTCTCATCAAGCTACGGTAAGTTGGTTAGTTAGTTGATATACGGCAGCAAAAAAGTAAATATTATAAAAGAAAAATTAAAGAAACGAAATGGGGAACGGAGTTTTTTAACATTAGGTTCCCTCTGCCTACTCAGCTGTGTGCGGGATACAGCGCATATACAGCACATATTAGCCTAAGCTGATTTTTTGTTGTTTTTAAGAATTAATGAAAGATTAAAGTTGCAGAGAATCCAGTGATGTTGCCAAGTACTGACAAAAAAACCCTTAGCGTGGCGTTTATCTACGCTAGGGATAAAGCGTAAATCTAAAAAAATATCTTTATAGATATGTCAATACAATATAACACGTCTTTTGGTTTTATATACATAAAACCGTTTTAGCGGTTAGGAAATGATACAGACTGACAAACAGTTTCTTTCACATTTATAATATTATCAGCTATTATTACTCCAAATTTAATTTAAAGTTTATTTAATTGAAATTTAAACACAAAAAAAAACCTCTTACTGATAATAAAAAGCACACCATTAAATCCACCTTCCGAGCGATTCCAACGTATATTAAGTTAATTTAAACTTATACCGCCACGGCTATATTCGCGTCCCGCGTATCCAGGTGTGGGTGGTACATTTGGATCAGTGTACTATGTGCGATATAAATGGAGGACATTTTATTTCAGCTTCACGCTGTATCCCGCACACTGCAGGGTAGATAGAGGGAACATGGTGTTATGACACTCCGTTTCCCACTTTCTGCCGAATTCTGGAGGCATTGCGTGTTGAGTGGCAGAACTCAACGCCGCGCTTAACCTCGACACCAGAGCGAAGAAATGGAAATATAAATTTAAGTAAATATTTCATCTCCTCAAGTGGGGATCGAACCCACAACCAGTCGGTTTTACAGTCACACCTCGTGCCGCAGCGCCACGACTGGCCTCACGCCATTTTATTTCAGTTATTTATATAGATATGATTTTTTTTCACACAAATAAAAAGAAAAACATTTCATTACTGTAAAAAATATACTAAAAAGTGAAATTGACCAAAATTTGTTAGTGTACTTAGGAGCCGTCGATATGAAAATTTATATGAATCAAAGAAATGAAGTACTCGACAAAAGCAAATAAGTCACGATCAAAGATATTCTTGCTTGTTAAAGACGGCGTGACGATTAAACGAATGGCCAAAGGGAGTCGTGCAAGCACCTTAATGTTCGACTAGAACCGGAAATTGGGATAATAGGAGATAAAAGTACAGTTTCAGCCGTATTCGGCCGTCACATTTAATACTCTGAAGATACATCGAATCATAAGTACGGGTGGTCTTGTATCTGTGTATCAACCACCCTGTTAATGAAGTCCGTTGAAACAACTTGTTCTAATGGCCTATCCGTGTACAGATAGCAGCGGCAGATGGTTGCGATCTGCGTTAGAACGCTTTTTGTACCCTTTAAGTAAGGTTTGTAAAGCTATTTCATAGTGCTTAGATAATACTAGATTTATAGTAAGATTTTCGGATTAAAGGAATTAATGCTGAATATGGGCTTTCCATGTCGGTGTTTACTTTAGCGGGTCAGATGGAGTGAAGCTAGTGATTAATTACTCGGATGCCCTTTTGTTTAACGCAAAGAAGCTTAAGGTATCTTGTTAAGGAGGAGCTAACAATATGGGCGTGCTCGTTGCTATTTTTTTGTATAGTATCTGTTTTATTAGATTCATTGAATCACATTAAATTAAAAAAAAATAGAATAATATTATGGTTAAATGTGTCTCACCATGCGTAATGGATACGGTGTTACGGCACGCGAGTAACGTTGGAAATTTAACTTTTAAAATATTTTACTTTTTGCTTTGCGCAAAACAATATACTAAGGTAACAAAAACAAATAATAGATAGAATAGTTTTTAAAAACTTTAGTAATACATTCTCGAATAGTTTTCTCTGTATATCTTACATATACAGGAACTGGAATAATAAAATGTGGATTTTCTTACAATATGTGTTCTCCTAGTTCATGGCTTAATATATATTTAAAGTGGCAAACGTGGCAAAATCACTTGAAAAAGTTTAAATAAAAAATACTTTATAGTAAAAAGGAAAAAAATAAATTTCCCATTTAACTATTGTGTTATTCCACAATATATTTTACATGCCTATGTCTTATCTGCCTTTATTCATTCTAACATAATAAAATACTTTACAACTAAGGAAGTGGTGGGAAGTAAGTGATTTGTTTTGTCTATCATTTATAAGCTAGGAAGCAATTGAAAAATAGAGCTCCCAGCAACAGTGACATGCAATGAATATATATCAGACGGCACGCACTACAATTAAAATATCATAGCGAGTACCGCACGCGACTGTAGACTTATGGGGGCGACCACGAAACACGCCCTAATAAAAGTGCCATAAGTAAGATTGAACTTAAAATCTTTTTTTTTTAACGAAAATCTCAGATGTGATAAGAAAAATTTGAATGTAATCGGCATCAAATTACGATGTGCAGTGGTGGCAGAATGGTAAAAATTTTATGAATTAAAATTTTAGTAATATTTTTTCTTATTTTTATACTACATATACTTTTATTTCCATTGTTTCATTGTTTCAGGATGTGCGGTTTATCACACCTGATGACCAATCATCAGGTGTGATAAACCCCACATCCTCGCACTGTGGATATGGGGTTTGATTACGCTTGCATACTGTAAAGGAATATTACTTTTCCCTTGACACAAGAATGGCTCATTTTCTTTCGTTTTAATGGAAGCTCTTCTTAAGACGTTACCAGTTAACCGGCAGCCTGTTCTGATGAAGGGTATTCTTCACTTGTCGAAGCTCGCCCCCTAGGTGTATCTCCGATACGAGAGTAAGTATTTTAAGTAATTTTTATAACTAAAAATAATTATTAATTTTAATAAAAAACAATCTAATTTAATTTTTGACGCCAGCCGTGGCGTGCAGGTGTGTGATTCGACTCGAGGAAATGAAATATTTATTTAAATAATTTCTTAGTGTCGAGGCAAAGTGCGGCGTTGAGTTCCACCACTCAGCATGCAATGCCTCATGATTTTGGCGGAAAGTGGAAAACAGAGTATCTTAACACTAGATTCCTTCTGACTACTCTGTT
>DWLH01001063.1:0-14660 GCA_018249795.1 Heliconius telesiphe telesiphe
AATCTAAACACTCCACACTTCGCAAAAACAGCACGCTAGTGTAGATTAGTCCATTTTTTTAAACTCTACATACTTTTACAAGTGTCAATTGAAGCATGCTAATAATAACGTTAATAACACACTAAAGCGCGAAAATACAATGCAAATCGAACCCACAACCATCACGCTTAGTCATTACACTGTGCCGCTGCCCCATGACGGCCTCTAGGACATAATTATTCAACAGCAGCCCTCAATCAAATCATCATCACAGTCCACACCCAAAATATAGCACACCACAAGTGCCCCACGACAGCCCCCAGGGTTAAAGTTACCCAAATACATAATGCAGGGAACGTCATCACATTTTCAGCTTTTCGTCTACACAATGACACGTAAGCCCGAACGAAGCACACATGCATATTTATAACACCGGAAGACCGATGACATTGGTTCGTTCACTATAGATGCATACGAGTTGGCAGGTTGCCATGTGTTAAAACTGTTTCGCCGCAGAGGTGGAGGGGATAGTGTATACTAAAATTATGTAAAATATACTCTTTCTTGGTGACTTTAAATTTTTGTCATAGATAACGAGCGGTGGAGTATATTTGGTATATGAAAATATTTACAAAAAAAACCTATGTCGTCAGTAAAGTTCGCCACGCTGTCCTTCTACAGAAATCCATTCTAACCCTAAACATCTTTTACAAAATGCTCCAAACACATTATCCACTGACAAAGCTATCTGATAACATTATGATATCGATGTGCTAATCGATGCTGTCCAAAATGAGTTGTTTTCTATATTATCAGACAAAAATAGTTCTTTATCAAAAGTTATAAAGAGATCGATACGAGAGTTCGGAGACCTGACCTACTTGATAGATTCAAATGGAACACAACTTTGCAACTTGAAATCTGTACATGAAAAAGTTCCAAATACTAAGAACTAAAAGCTTTTTGAAACCTCCCAACATTAACTATATGTTCTGTGAATGTAAGTTAAAACATATATTCTTAGAGTAAATGTTTAAAAATAAGAAAATTTTAAACATTAAATAAAGTTTAGTAGTCAATTAACAAATTAAAAAAAATGAAGGCAGTGATTTTTTTGCCTATCTATCAACTACGACATTATAAATATATTAATCTAAATACAAAATTTATACTAAAACCAATAAAACAACACATGTTAATTTTTTTCTATTCATAAACAACCGTAAACAAATAAATGAAAGGAAAATTACAAATGACAGTGAAACCACTTTAGTTACACTTCACTTGCCTAATGACAACACTTTCCTGGAGAAATTGCACTTCGACCCGTACAAGAAAGTTGTGATCAAGTTTACACTGCTCGTTATAAAACTACTTTACTTCCACTAACTTTATATACTGAAATGAAATCATGACATGACTTATAGTTAGTAAAAGTGTTCTAAGTTATTATCAAAAAAGTAATTTAATAACAGAACATCCAAATATGTTCTTTACTATTAGCTTTACGAATGCCTCAACTTTTTTTCGATTATTTGAAATATTACTTTAATCAGAGACAAGTCGTGGCGCAGGGGCACAAGCGTGCGTCTGTAAACGCGACAGGTTGTAGATGCCACTCCCACTCAAGGAAATGAAATATTTACCATTTCCTCGCTATCACAGCGTTGAATTCCGCCACTCAACACGCAATGCCTCTAGAATTTGGCACTAAGTTTTAACACTAAGTTGATAGGTTCCCTCTACCTATTCTGCCATATGCCGGGATATAGCGTGATGCTAAAATATAAATCTAATACACAATTCAAATTTATTTAAATGATTTCCTCCTCATTTATTCTTGTTTACAAATTAGTTTTTTTAATTTATAAACGAAATTAAAATTTGAATTTTCCTTTTGTAATGTTATTTTTTTACAAACTCATATTTTATAATGGTCTGTATATTATATTTATTTTTGTATATTTATATTTTTCTTCGATGAAAAACGTTCTTATATCATCACTACGTTCTGTGCTTTATCTAAAATGTCTAGACTACTTGTCAATCTGTCGGCGCATATTTTGAAGGCTAGTGAGTTATCGTCATTATACATATATTTTTCCCAATAAGGCCTTTATCGTTCCAAATTTTCTTTTCGGGTCAGCCGAATGCTGAATATGAAAAATACCCACAGGATTACTTTTTATCCAATTTTCTATTACGTCTATTTCGCTTTTCGTTACAATGTACTTATATAATTGGGTGGTATGTAGATTAAAAATATCTGACAGACATATTCTATACATATGTATGTACTGAAACGATACTTATACAAAATCATATAAAAAATATATTCAGTTTTGTGATTACAGCGTTACGGATATCACGCCAATATCACGTTAAACGAAAAGAACACACAAAGGGGATTGCCCAATAATCACTCATTTACATGTACAAAAGTACTATAATAGTGTATAAATAATATGTTATGCCTTAAAAATATATTATTATAATAATATTATTTATGAGCAAATGAAAAAAATTATAAGCTTCGAAAATAAAACATATTACATGTCAAACGATATCAAAACCACAACGTTTAATAGAATAGCCGGCCATGGTAAATCTTAAGAGATCTGTGTATAGCGTCAATATAAAACCATGAGTCACACGGTCAAGTTCGCGCCCAGTTCATACAACTGTGGGTGTAACATGCAATTTCACGACTCTTCTCGATTTGTTTTTAATACAATTCTTACTACATACGGGTTCTTTTTAACTGTATATATGCACGTGGCAGGGCAGGCAAGTAGAAGGCGCCTAGAGTTAAGACACTCTGTTCCCCACACAGCGTGACGGAACTCAACGCCGCGCTTTATCTTGTTACCAGGGATGTCAATACACAATTATCCCTTACATTGTAAGATGATATCCAACTATGCCATGACGGCATAAATTGATAAGGTTACGCAATGCTTATTTTAGTCATATATAAAATGGGCGTAAATGATTTTGTGTAAGTATCTTTTGAACACATACATATATATATAGAATATACAATGAGCGTTCCTATATACAAATAAAGACACGTTACATGTTTAAATTCCTTTGTCAATATGGAACAAATGATTATTATTACCGTCAACTATAAGACTGACTTTTAGAAGTTATCTATAATAGCTAGTTGATCTTAGTCAAGTCCTCGTGATTTTCATTATTATGACTTTTTTAAGGAAATTCAGTTTACAAGGCCTTTTAATACCGAGTAATCAACAAAAAAATAGGAATTTAAGGACATTTTAAGATTTCACAATATTCTATAAAAAAAAAAAAATTATAATCCGTCCCTACTAGGTTAGGTAATGGAGTGTCTTAATATTAGGTTGCCTCTGCGTACCATACTGTGTGCAGGATACAGCGAGAAACTGATTTTAATTTTAAAATGTTATAACGGAGACGATCACCAGAATCTTTTGAGAAGTGATTAAAACTGTTTGCGATACATCAACGCAATAGTTATGTTACAACTTTAAGACCTTGTTTAAATAAAATAAAAATACAAATTACTTGAAACTGATTTTAATATGCGAGTTCAATTTTAAGTAATTATTATACTGACATTCAATTCTTCACCCCGCTGGACAAAGTGCGGCGTTAAGTTCCTTCACTCAACACGCAATGTCTCAAATATAAACCGGAAAGTGGGGAAAGGAATTTCTTGACAACAAATTCCCTCAGCCCATCTTGGAATATGGAGAAAAGCATGAACCTTTATTCTATTTAACTTAAAAAAATATCGAGAAGACAATGACCAAAACACAAAACAAACGAAAATTAATCCACAACTCTCCACTCCAACTATCACAACAAAGTCGATGTGACCGCAAAGTGCAGCGTTGCATAAACCCGACAACACACGACTTACGAGTACGGCAATAAAAACGCTTACGCAAATATAATCTGTCTTGTGCTGAAAATTACAATCGAGGTAATCGTGGCGTTGGGTAAGGATGGTTTCGTTTTGTTTTATTTATCTGTTAAGAGAGCAAGGAGAAAGATCGTATTGTTACAATACTCCGTTCTTTACTCTCTACGCGAAACGTGTGTAAAGTAAGAACACAACGGTCAGCAGAACTAAACGCTGCGCACTTCATTTTATAAGTAAAAAGAAAATCATTTAAATATGATTTTCTTTTGCCGACTAGGGCCGATTGATTGCGTTACGAGCGCCTGAAATATTTTATATTAATTATTTTTATATTGGATGCTATACTTTGAATATTAGAAGAAATTACTAACAACTCTGATGATGATGAAAAGTCACTCTATCTATTAAACACAAATATAATACTGTGAGTCTAAACAAAAATTCGATCTTCCACGATTACTGTTTTGATTAGTAGATGATATTTAAACTAAAAGATAAGCAATATTTATAAAGTAAAAATATATCTAGTTTTTAACTGTTTTATATAACGAACTATTTGAAGTTTAGAACCAATAAACGCGTTTATGATTAGAAAAGACAAAGTGCACAATTTTTTTTTACTTTTGCTCTAAGAATTGGCTCACAATCGTTACATAAACTTAGAACCGAGTTATGAAATGAAATGTTCTCTTTATTAGCACTATAATGAAAAGCTATGCAAAATTAGCTAATCTCCAGTATATGCATATAAATAGTACGAAACAATAAAATAACTGGCTTATCTATCCTACGCTTACCGAATACATAACGAAATGTATGCATGTAATATGTACGTAGAAATATCATAAAAGAAAATTTTTTGTTAGTATATAAAAAAAATTGTTAGTAGATATATTACTAAGAAATAATATAATTATTAAATAATACAATATTTACCGCCTAAGACTCTAGTGTCAAAACACTTTATTCAACTCACTACTTGAATTCGAGAGAATGCGTTGTTGAACGGTTCAATGGTCTCTTTGTCCTATATAAATCAAATTTTGGAACATCGTAACAAATGAAAATTTTATTAATATAGTGTGGTTTGGAATCTCCATAAAGAACTTTAATATATTAAGTTTACTGAATATAATTAACTAGCTGCTTTCATACACGTGCGGTTTCAACTCTCGTGTTCTCTTAGTATATAGTTGAAATGCAAATATAACTTTTGATTACCTAAAATTGGTCTTCGTGTTAGCTTTCCTACATATTGCTACACGTGCTTATGTACATACATATTAAAATTATATACATATATAAAAAAAAAAAGTTTATTTTTTGCATCTTCACGCTGTATTCCGCGTATAGCAGGAGAGGCAGAGGAAATCTAGAGTTAAGTGGGGAAAGTCATAGCCGCACTTGTCCTTTTTCGAGCGGAGAAAGAAACATAATTCCTCCCCCATTCCTCCCCCATCGTGAAGATCAAATCCACAACCTCGCGTCAGCAGTCAGATGCTGTCCCCCCACGATGACATCTAATATATTGAAATATAAGTATCATTTCCTCAGTGACGAAATAATTAAATATTTTTATGAAAAACATTATTGTTGCCCACGATGTATACTTTGATTTTGCCAGTATATCGAGATCCTTTTCAATATTAATCTATTTACATTTTAGACGATAGAACAAAGCCTACTTGTTTAATTTTATACTTTAGAATATATGTGCTAGAGGCCGTCTGCAGCTATGTCTAGGTGAACTATAAAAGCGCCCGTTGCCAGTTCCCGTAGGAGTTCCAAGAATTCTTCTATTACTGCACCCCCACTCACCCTGACCTGCACATGGATCAAAAATCTGCGTTCTACGCCATGTAATTCCTGTTTTATGTAGTCTGTCAGTCACTTAGTAAATAATCACTATGTTTAAAATCGTCACACGACATGGACAATGATAACAACATAACCATTTTCAGTGTATAATCAACATAATTAAATTCTATTTCAGAATTCGGCTAACCCATGTTTCAACATATATGTATATCATATACGACATATAAATTAGTATCGAGATCGTTTTGTTAATTAATAAGTTACATCACCCAGCGTCGGTACCTAACTGCCTACTGCGTTACAGGCGCGTTATGAAAATTAATAACGGAGTGCGATAGCTACGAGGCCACTGGGAACGACGTGTTTTAAACCATTTTATAATATTTTACGTAACGGGATGGCATAGACAAATGAAGCGATTTTATGGAAATAATAAATTAATTTGTTTTTTTTTTGTTTCATGCTTTCCTCCACCTCGCTTCGCTCCATGCAGTAGAGTAGACAACGAGAACCTAGAGTCAAATCACTCCGTTCTCCGCTATCTGCCTGTATTCAAGATATTGCGCGTTGAGTGACGGAACTCAACGCCACAGAGTAATTGATTGATAATTATCTGGTTATGTTGACGACGATTTCTGCGACACAAACTGCCATGGTTCGTGAAATTTCTAAAATAGAGTAATATATCTTTAAAAGTATACGAAAAACTAATAAGTAACACATCCATTAATCAGTGTGGCAATGTGGAGTCGTTTTATCACAAGTCATTTTGGTTTTAATTAAATAAATATGTTCAAAATAATCCTTACATCACTGTTAATTATGTAGTAGCTCGCGTAGTTTTAATTTCTTTCAAGACAAGATATTTTCTAGCGGCAAAAAATAATCTCCAATAATTGGATATTAGAGATTTATATCGATTACCTTATTTTTATATTATAAAATAGTGTAAGTTTCATGTTTCCAATACTTTCAATCACTTATTAGAATTTCCAAAAAAATATTTCTTAGCTTCCGGAAACGGTACATTACGGAACGGTTTCATGTCCATCGATCTCCGAGTGCGTTAGTCGTTTATAAAAAGATTTATATATCTACAAATATAGCAAAATATAGGTTAAGCCATTTTAGTAACTGACAAGTTTAAATATAAATGAAACTACTCTTCGAATTTACGGTTTGAAAGCACTCGAGGAACACTAAATCGTTTTGTGCGTATAAATCGTTTTCTGTCACGCCACAGTGCAACAAAACGAAATGAGCAATGAGTGGCGAAAATCAACGCCGCAAAAATATTAAATATTTAATTCTCCCGAGTGGAACTCCAACTTACAACCGCGTTTACAGTCACGCTGTGGTACTGCGCCACGATGGCCTCAACGTCACTTTAGTAGTGCCATATTGCAACGATCCCAAAGGAAATTAGCAAAATCGCATTCCAACTACAGGAACATCTCTCGACGATTTAATAATGGTTCGTGCGGCATCTTGTTTTCACTTTCTTTTTATATTTAGAAACAAAACACTCATGTGAGCCAAAATTAACTATATATCGGCTGCTTTATTGCCACGCTGCGTCAACGTTTGATGTTTATGTTTAATTAATTGATGAAGCTTCACAAATAAATTAATATTATTTCACGTTTCACTTAGTGACTGACAGACAACACAATGGGGAAACTGGTCTGAGCAGGTTAAAATTGGGCTTGTAGGTAGGTTAGGGAGTGTAGGGGCGCACTACGAGAGGATTACTCGAAATTCCTTCTAAAATGGGAAAATTTGGATTATTCAATTTACATCTTAAAATTCATGCCAACAAAATTGCGAGCAACGATTAGTTACATTCTAAAAATATAAACAACGATGTACGAACACATGACGTACATAAATAAAAATTAACCATAATATCTAACAATACTCACTAAGAGTAATTTATTATAAATAATTTTACGAAGCGATTCTCATTCCCACCATACCTCAAGGATAACCTTGGCAAGCAGTCGAGTGTGGAACAAGTTAGCGGTATTCCATGTATGTTGGGTACGCACTACGCACTACGCGCCACCCGTTACACTTTATTAATGCGCGTGCTGCGTCGCAATACATACATTACAATTGGGTCGACAACTGCTGTACGGTAACGGGACTGACTACGGGTATACCAAATTATAATAAATTACTATATCCAAATACAAGTTCTAAACTAAAACTGTTGTGATAGAACTAGTGCAACCCAAAAAAAAACCTACATAACTAAAAAATTATAATATTTTACATATTTTGTATAATTTAGACAAATATTCAATAGACATTATGAATATTATTTGTCATTAGAACTTTTTAAATATAGTTAAAATGTAATAATAGTTAAAACTCATATTAATTGTAAATCAGAATTAAACTTTTCTAATCTGAATAAAACATTTACGAAAAATAAAGCTTTGTTTATTTTTAGTAAAGGAGCGTCGTCTCTACCTAATACGTTTCAATTTGCATAATTTTATCAAGAGTCTCCAGGCTCTCGCTACGGCGGGTATCATAGCTTTAAGGGAAAGCTTTAGTATCGTCGACATTTAAATATATCCTAAAAATATAAGTTAGAGCTTAGCCGAGCCTATATTTCAAATATACCAAATATTTAAAATGATACCACTATGTATAAGCTATGTTTTTAAGGGGTCATCGTGGCGCATTGGAACAGTGCCTGATTGTTAAAGTGATAGTTGTGAGTTTGATTCTCACTCCAGTAAGAGACTGATTATCTCTGGAAACATAAGTGCAGCATATATTTTCGCTACATAGCATTGTGGGATAGCGGATGAGAAAATTACCTAAACAAAAACTTCAAAAACCTAACAAAAGCTAGTACAAAGTTTCTATAAATACCATTCCACGCTCTTCACAACTGTCCACTCTTCATAACCACAACAAACTTCAAATACACATCACAATAATTAATGGCCGCCCGTCTCACAATTACAAAGCAATAAACAATGATCGATTGTGCATACAACGGAAACAGTTCAGGCGCAGGTGTCTCTCGACGATGAGACCCAATACCATTTCGATACAATCCTTTACTTTGCTCTTTACCGGCACTTCCGTCTTATTTAGCCACAGGTCGGTTGAGGAGGTTGCGAGCTCTCAAACGAGAGGCGCTCGAGTCTCTCACCTGATTATAATTAAGCAATTTTCGCAAAGTGAAAACACGAGGCGTGAATTATTTGTCATTGTCAAGTTAGTTAATGTATATTTATAAGTTACCATTTGTCTGTGTTTCACTAACTTTGTGTGTCACTCATGTTTAATTGAAGCACTATTATATTTTTGTTAGTTAGTTTTTATGTTCCGTCAGATACGTAGAATGGTACGTCCTACTTGACTTTTAGACTGGTGTATAAGTTTAAAATTATAAACTATAGTTTAGGTATTTTATTACAAAAATAATCTCCTGTATGAACTTATATCCCCTATTATTTTTTCATATATTTTCCTATGAACTAATTTAGTATTTCTGCTATGTATGAATCAATAAAAATATTATTATAAAACAATCATAAATCGTTATTTAGAAAGTGTTCAACACATTTTTACTGTGAAACGTCCATTTACAAACTAGTAAGGAGGCCCGTCAACTCTCTACACCATACATGGCCACCTCACTATGTAGTACATACATGTACCTATATGTTCGGTAATGGGTTACCACTGTATGTATGTACTGGTAGATATCAATCAATAAATAAGTAATAAATAAATGTTAACTTAATTTATTTTTAACCTAGTGTTAAGACAAATTTTATTCACATTATGAAACTTCCGTTCCTCATCCGTTATATTAATATCAAATATATAGAGTATGCCATAATTATAATTTAGTATTTTTTTTTTTATATTTAAAATGATTTCAATTAGTAAGTAAATAATGTTCTATAATAATAAACTAACCATATCGTGTGTGTATTTGGTTATGTAAGCATTTCAGCAGCTGAGCCGATCAATGAAACTGTCGTATAGGGCCTATAGAATTTTTTCTTTCATTATTTCACATGTAAAAGCAATTTTAACACTCTTTCGATGGACTGAAATGAAGATGACAAAAGATAAATTGCTATAAATCGTCACATTAACAGTTAATGTGATATTTATATCATAAAGATTGAAAATATAAGTTGTTTTTAATAATATATATTTAGCACCTAATACGTATTATTTAAAAACTATTGTTTGTATTAGAAATAAAATTAATCAGGGAAGTCCCCGATAATATTTATACAACCATCAAGAATAATGTACTAAGTAGTACTACATACAATATCATAACTATACACAATAAATACAGAAAAGGAAGATTTCAAAGAGATCTAATCTATATTCTTTAATATCCGGCCGCAGACACTGCAAATGGCAAAGGAAGCAGACTCAATTATAAATATTAAAAATCTTTAAACGGTATGTTTTTTTTATTATTTATTATGTTTTAATATAACATGGAAAGACATTTTGATTCCCAATGTTATTCTTAAGACATATTTATAAGATTTTTATATGTTTTATTCAAGCTTTCGCCGAATAAATGTTAACAGCGATACTCACACGAATACTGAAATATTTTCAATCTATATTAACATATAAATACACAATGTTAAGGTCATTGAGCATTGGAAAGATGAATTACCTACAAAGGACCATCACATATTATAACGCAATTTGAACGTATGGCTTAGTGGTCAGAGCTGTCCGTAAGTTCTATTAGCTTTATATAAAACGCCCTTGTCTGGCCTTAACGTTTTTTTTTAGTTTCAGATTTTACTAGTTCACTGTGATATTGATTATAGTGCTCTTCTTTTTCTTTATAAAAAACGGTTGCGATGAGCTGATGAGTAAAGAGATCACTTAAGATGAATCGCCAATGCTCAATTAGTCACATTCATATTACATTCGAAATTGAATTACGTCAATATTAAGGTAAATAAATGTATAAATTAGTAAATCAATCAAATAACAAGAAACATAATAATTTTATATCAATATCAATACAAACGTACACAGCTACAAGAAAAACAAAATTTTCGCCAAAACTAAAAATAAAATAAAATTTCAATAATTCATTATTTTAAAGTACTTGTGCCTTAATAGTTGTTGCGCTATAAGGTTTCATAAACATCGGAAATGCTTATGTGCTAACATAGAATGAACCTGTATAGTACAGGTTTAAATTCAATTATAAGATTTAGTGAACGTTCATATTTACATTAAATAATATCACTTTTATTTTAAATCTTTCGCAATATCAATTAACATTAGACTATAGTCGAGTATACTCGAAAGGTTGTTTTATAAATAATCGTAAAATTTGTCGTTCCCCTTTCTATCTATAGAAAAGTTGTTAAAGAGATAATGATAACATATTATTATGCATATTTTTTTTTAGAAAACGTATAAAAACATGAATGTAGCAGGATTTATAATTAGTTTATTTTTTTATAACTTTTTTCTTCTCTAAGTGTGGAATAACTTTAATAAAAATAAAAATATTGTGATCTATTTTATTACATGTTTTGAGAAACATATAATATATAACTAATAATATTAGTCGCTGTTTCCATAGCCATTTCCATACATGTTCGACCTTTTATATTCTCAATATTTTAAAAGCATTTCAATGAAAATGAAAATTGGCAACAACTAACCAAATATATTTCTCGAGAATTGTAAACGAGTAGCATGATGTAACTGTGAATCTCACCAAATTTGGAAGGGCATTGACGTTAAACGTTAAATATTACACACACATCTTTTTACATATTTTTATAGATTTTTTTTAAAATATATATATAAAATAAAATGTATGATATATAAAAGTAACGGACGGAAGCAATTCTGAGAAATTTTATTAAAAATCTTCGGTAGCCACAATCTCGACATCGTTTCAACAATCCTTATGTTGGATGATCATTCGTTACAGTAAGAGGTGAATGCAACACTTTTAAATTTATGCAAAAATAACGATCCCAGACCAATTTTTTATATTCAAACATTGTATAGTATTATTCTTGAAAATTTGGCGGAAAATGGAAAACGGAGTATCGTAAGACTCGGCTCCCTCTGTCCACCCTGCTTTTTATGCGTGAAAAAGCGTGAAAGTGCTTCTTTTAAACATAATATACACATAATTGTCGAACAATCCGAAAACCTATCACATTTTTGTGGAATGTATGAAAATAATACTACTATGAAAATTATTAATGAACTCTCGTTAGCGATAACGGAATGCGAGTGAAAAAAAAACATTCGTTTTTATGCTAACAAATTAAGAAGCGACCATTAATTTCCATTTGAAGGCACCAAAAAATTTAACTACGCTTAATTCTTACCGTTCATCACGTTTCGGTCATTTATATCAAAGAATTCTTACTGAAACACTAAGAAATAGCGCCTACGCATAATAATGCTTAAGATATAATGAGATGGTAATAAGAAACTTTTTTGTCTCAATACTTATTCATAAGTTTTCTTTTTTAGAAATCGTAATGTGGAATTAGTGAGTTATCCTCTATTTAGCCGCACTAATTAAATATTTTAATTATTATTTATATTACTTTTAGTAAAAAGAAATATATCTTCACAGATATTTCGGGATGTATTACGTAAGTTCGATATAATTTTTTGTGTATAATACGCTAAATGAATCAAAGTACAGGCATTGTCGATAATATCGTCACAAAATATTAGTTTTAACTTATTTTGATTAACAATTACATTAGCTACATATTATACTAATAAATACGTATATATAATAATAAACACTTTATATTTCAGTACATATTGTACAATGAAAAAATGTAAACAGTGTTAAAAAATCAATAGAAAATACTTCACCCGGTAAAAATCACATAATGTACTTTAACGCATGATGCCAGATCATGTAAACAGATATAACATAAATTATAGAGATATAATAAATAAGTAAATAGGTTCATTTAGTATTGGATATTTTTTTTTAAAAATAGGAATTTCTTCCGAATCACTAGTTATAATAAGGAATAATGTAAATAACGAAAATATATTTTTTATTACACTAAAAGAACATTTGTACACCAACTGATATCCTTAGAGCTTCTAACATTTATATATGGTAGGAGTTGTTTGATAGACATTTCACTATAATTATACTCTTCTTTTTCAAATATAAATTAATGTATAAAATATAAATCATGTCGTGTAAATAAATAAATAATTTTAGTAAAAACAAAACAACATATAAAAAGTCACATTTTCATAGACATCACAATAAACACTTCTGAACATAAAAATTTTGATTAGCAGGACAAAAATACAGTTGACACAATAGCTTAAAGCATTTACGAAGCATATAAAGTTGATTCCTCAGATTTTAGCCAAGAGCCTGGTTACATGGAAAGAAAACCATATTAAATATGACAGTTAAAATTTACTATAGAAATCATTAATATATATAATTTAATACATACATTCAAAATTGCTATTTTTTTCAGCTTCACAATGATTCCTGCCAATAGCAGAGTAGGCAGCTTTCTGGAGTCAAGCTATTGTTTGGCTTTGAGTGATAGAAATTAACACAACATTATCTTCATCACCAAAGTGGGGAAAATTTAATTGAAATTTCATTTATTCCCACAAGTGGGAATCAAACTCACAATCTTCGTGTTTATAGTCAGTACTGGCCCACAGTGTTAAAAAGAGAACTGAGAAAGTATTAATACTAAATCCAATATTTATTTATAATAATTTATACATATTATAGCAAATGTTAATAATATAAAACATAAGATGACTCATTTCCAATTATTACTTTAAGTTGCGATGACAAACTAGATGGAATACATCACAGATAATAAATTATGTAAATTAAGTAATGATTTAGCTTCAGCATTCACAACACTAACTTAAATTCTTATTTGTAAAAGTAACATATGTAATACACATCTTATTTAAAAATAGTTTTTATGCATATATCTAGAGAGATGGTTAAGACACTCCATTCTCAATTTCTCAGCAAATTTTCGACGGCTTGTTATGATGTGGAAATCAAGTCGCATTTATGTTTTATTTTGTTAGTTGAAGGAAAAAACTAAAACCCATAATTGTCACATTTAAGGCCGGACATAGTGCTGCTGCAGCACAACAGCTTCATCTATTATAATATATTATGATACATAATAAAACTTTTTAATACTTTTCCTCATGCAATTGATAATGACCAATAAATTTTAATCATACACAGAATGATATGAGTCACATTGCATTCAATAAAGTTAAACAAAGCTTACACCCACTTATTTGTGTTGCCAAATGTATGATCATAAAAAAAATCCAAATAGGTAGAATTATAGTAGATACTAATAAATTGCATCACATAGGTATATTTTTCAGGAGGCAATGTTTGTGGGTTCAGACCCACTCAGGTGAATTCATTATTTTAAATTCCTTGCAGTGACAAAAAAATTGCAGTGTTGAGACCAAATATATGGTGTAAAGGAACAAGGAATTTCTCAACACTAAGATCTTTCTACCCACTCTGCTATATGCCTGATACAACATGTAGCAAAAATAAATAGTTGTTCTCTAAATATATTTTTTAATGTATATAAACAATCAGTGCTAAACAAAATTCTACTAAAAAAAATTGTGATCTGAAGATCACAATTTTTCAATTTCAATGATCTAATATTACACAAAATAACATTTATAACATTACATATAAATTATAACTAATTATAATATAAACTTAAGTAACAATTGAAAGTTTAGTAATATTAAAAAAAAAACATTGCTACATGTCTGTTAAAGATATGCAAGTGTGCCATACTACTTTTGAAATAAACTACAATTGTCTTCAATAAAATGATTAATTTGTAATATAATAGATAACTTTGACTTAATATTATAAAAAAATAAAATATGTTATTTA
>DWLH01001064.1:0-14653 GCA_018249795.1 Heliconius telesiphe telesiphe
CCGATATTTTATACCCCGTAAAATCCTCCCATTGGCAACCTATCAGTCTTCTTGTTACCAGACATAGAGGAACATACCTGGTCGAAAGAATCGCTGACTATACTATCATCTTGCTCTGAGTCTGAATCCAACGGAGAATGGTCGTGGTCATTTTCTAAAATTGAAGATGTTTTGGCCGTGTTTAGCTGTTTAGCAGGACCCTGTCTTATATTTAACCTAAAAATATTATATGAAATGAGAAATATGCCTAAATAAAACAATTAACTTAAATAAATCACAATAATAAGAAATTGGAAACAATTGCAAAAGTTACACAAAGCCCAATTATACGTCAAAATGACGTGCAACATCTTCATTACAACAAACAACGGAACTTACTAAGATGGCGCAACTATGTCCTGCGAGGTCTAGACGGCTACTGAGTGAGTAGGTTAGGGATTTTACGTGAAAAAGGTAGCGGTATTTCTCTGCGGTGTGCGTCAAATTTACGTACATTGGGCTTCTAGGTTTGTGGATATCGAATAAATAATTTTTATGATTATATTTTAAAATTTTATAAAAATGCACATTGTATAGTAAGTAAAAAGAAGTAATTACAGTAAACGAAACGAATACGAAAAGTAGTAGATTGTTTTCATATTTAAAGCCAGGAACGTTTTAATTTAAAAATGAAAAATGTTTCTATTTATCCTGATTTACAGTACCATAGACACTTTAAATAATTTTCTTCATTTTCAATAATAATTTTTAAAAACATCCAAAAGCCAACTTCTTCTCAAACTTGAGATATTTTAATACTAAAAAATAAAACACACACTGTAGTTACAACTAGTGTAATAACGAGCGAAAATTTTATATTAAAGTATTCGTCATGCATCAGTTTATTTCCGCAATTTTTAGTTATTTTAATTGAATGTTGTTACTTTTGTTGTTTTTATTAAGTTTCTTGTTTTGTTAATTTTAAAGTTGTCATCTATTTACTTTGTTTTGTTATTTAGGTTTTTTTTATACTTTAAAACATGAGTAAACAATGCTCTATCGAAAGTAGTACATTGTTTTAATGTTAATAACTTACTATTGAATAGTAAAAAAACTAAATATATAATCTTCAAAACACCTAACACAAAAATTGTTAAAGCTGATGTACTCTTGAATGGTGAAGCCGTGGATACTGTCGATTCTACGGTATTTCTCGGTGTCACCATTGACTCTAAATTACAGTGGGCACCTTATATTGACAGATTGGCGAATAGAATTAACTCAGCACCTTTTGCTGTTAAAAAAATCAGACGATTAACTGACGTGGAAACGGATCGCCTTGTTTACTTTAGCTACTTTCATAGTATTATGTCCTACGGCATTCTACTTTGGCATAATGCAGCCGGAATTAAATCAATTTTTGTCTTGCAGAAGCGAGCTATTCGCGCAATCTATACTTAAGCCCTAAAGATTCGTTAAGGCAAAAATTTAAAGAAATAAATATATTGACAGCTGCATCTCATTTTTGAAAATGTTATGTACATTACGAAGAATATTAAAGATTTTGCCAAAATTGGTGATGTACATAATATCAGTACTAGAAATAGGAGTAAACTTGCACCTGTAACCCGATTATATCGGGTCCGCAATTCTTTTATGGGACAATGTGTACGCTTTTACAATAGGATCCCAGAAAAATGTTCTATATCACAATTTAAAAGAGTTGTGAAAAGACGTTTGTGTGTTAAAGGTTATTACCAAATTAATGATTATATAAATGATAACACGTCTTGGGAATGAAATGCTCGCTCCAGTCTGTTTCAAAGTATCATTGTCAGAAATGTTAAATGTTAAAATGTGATTTTGTATAATTGATTTAAAAAAAATAAGTCCCGCTGAGTTTCTTGCGCCAGTTCTTCTCAGGTCTGCGGCATTAACTTTAGTGAACTGGTGGTAAATTATTTGACGTTCAAAAAATGAAGCATGTAATTTCTTATTTTGAATAAAACTATTTGACTTTGACTAACATCGATCAAGCTACGCTTAGAAAGAACGAAGTGACAGGTATTAATGTGCCTAAATATATAAATAGAATAAACGTGGCCAAAAAGTAAATGAAATATATTTAGTTTTATTATTCACATAGCTAAGAAAGATAAAGGAGGAAAAGAAAGAAAAAGAAGTCCGACGGTGGTCGTCGAACACATTGATTATGGTGCAGTTACATTTGGTTTGTTAGCATATCATTATTGCTTCATCATCTAAAGGATACAGGCATTTATATATCAGCGTGTGATATACTACCGTTTCGTATGTGTCTTCCTAGTGTAGAGTTTAAGCTTATGCTTAAATGTACTATTAAAATAAATAATATTAGTCTATTTTTATCTTATCCAGAAAAGGGGCCGTCCATTAATCGCGTGATGTTTGTTTAACATTAAACCCCTGCGATTTATAGTGATTTTTTCCGAACTCCTCCCCTTGCCCCTTTCAAGCAAAGCGGTTGGCATAAAATAGATTCGGCCGACAAAGGAATGAGAGAACTATATGAGTGCCGAGTTCTGTGTTCACTCAGGATAAAAATCAAACTCAAACTAATTTTACTCGACAATTTTTTTACATACAGGCTTCATTATATAAGGTTGATATTTGGTAAAAGCTTGAATTTTATCCAGAACAAACAGTCACAAAATATCCGTCTTTTTACAAAAATTTTAACAATTTAACTAAAACGGTTATTGACGCATACACTAATTGATTTACGAGTTATGAAGGGCAAAAAGTAGCTGAAGCCGATTCGTTTAAAATAAACATTGCACGTCCAGCTTTTTATTTGGCTGGACACGCTGTCGTGTGAGAAAATAGAGTACAGATAAGTTTTGTATTTGTACAATTGTGTAATGCGGGAGATGCGCGGAGATAAACAATAATATTAAGTATTGTATAGGAAGTTTTTTTTTTTTTGATTAAATGAAACTTCTTTGACAGGCATTTAATTTACTTTTTTAGTTCGATTAGTCAATAATTATAAACTAAACTAAAACAATATTTTACAAACAGGAAGAAATAATGTTACCTGGGCCTAAAGTAGGTCTTATCATTGGCAAAAATGGTAAAACCATCAAGCAGTTGCAAGAGCAATCTGGCGCCAAAATGGTCGTCATTCAAGAGGGACCCAATACAGAATATGTAAGTATAGATAAGGATTTTTTAGTTAAACACTGTATACCATCTCTAGGAAAAGTAGAGTTTGCCTAGTGTTAAGACTCTTGGTTTCCCACGCAATGTCCAACTTTCGAGACATAAATTTTAGGTTATACGGCGGAACTTAAAGCAGTGCTTTGTTTTGTTACCAGAGCGAGGAAAACGAAAATATATCATTCCCTCGAGTGGGAATCAAACCCACAACCGTCGAATTAACATTCAGAAGTACCATTCAAGGACTTATAAATATTTTTTTTACGTACTTTTTTTTATTTAGATGCCATTACATAAGATCTGTGGACGTATCTATTTGTCTATTTGTCAGGAGCCTTTATCTCAGGAATGCTTGGAGATATCTAGTTAAATTTCAAACTATATACCTAGATCTACAGCCCCATAAATTATTGAAAAAAATAAAGTATTTCTACATTTACTTAAATAAAGATATGGCCGTTTATATACAACAAAAACATATTTCGACATTAGAAAGGAAATCACGCTGTATATAAATCTAAATTAATCGCCTGAAAAGGGATTCAAAATTTGGTATTAAAGCCGCTAGTTCAAGTAAGGTATCAAATGAAAGGGCTCTGGCTAAGCTAAGCCTGAATTTCAGAAACAGCTCGAGAGCTCCAATTTTTGTACGGAACAAATTTTAAATATATGACTAATTAATGAAAATGCGTAGGAAAAACCTCTGCGGATATCCGGTGATCAATCCAAGGTGGAGCACGCCAAGCAGTTAGTATACGAACTGCTCGCCGACAAGGACATGCAACAAGGCGGCTCCAGGCCTTACGACGATGGATATTCACAAGAGCAGGGAAATGGACTCGCTACTAATTCTACTGAGGTAAGGACAGTGGTCTCTTTTTACACTAGTTTTTACATGCGGCTTTGTCATCAAATAGAAATAGCTAATCTAAGTAACTGAGGTAATTCTAATCCTAGGTTCAATGAGTGACATTAAAATTATTAACACGATTGAAAATAGCTTATGACATTCCTCCATAAATGTATTATCCTACACAATAATATTATTTTAATTTCTAACAAAACTAAGTAGATTCTGATATTACTGGATTCAATCAAGCTAATTAATTATTATTTATATATTTTATAAATATAAAACATATATATATATATATATATATATATATATATATATATATATATATATATATATATATATATATATATATATATATATAATTTCACGATATTAGTATACATGTATATTACAACAAACAGTTTCTGATGATTCTGCCACGAATCGTACTGTCGTGTTTATAATATTGTCTTTGTGAATATTGTCTCACATACCTACAAAGTTTTTGTCGCCTATAGTATACATAAAGTTAGTTTAGTTATACAAAAAACAGTTCTTTTTCTTCCTTTTTATGTTGAACTAAATTTTATGTGTTTGTTGACTGACTGAGGTGATATTTCATTTAACGTGAGTGTGTTGTTTATTTAGCTGTTTGAATAACAGCTATGGAAAATTATTAACCATATAAATTAAATGTACTAACTAATCTTTTTATATTTTTATTCAAACTTAAACTGTAGGCTTGTTAAAATATAATCAAAGTTTGATGAAATAAAAAATGTAATTTTTTAAAATATTATTTTAATGTTTTTGTATAAAGTTATATTATATAAAGTTTATTCAGCCACAATTGTAATGCACTTCAAATTTTAATTAAATAAAAAATATCTTTGTGAATTTGATCTCCGAAAATAGACCACTATAGATACCAATAATAACTACTATAGAATCGGATTAATATATATTTTTTTAAAAATAATGACCACTTGGTAATTATTCATTAACGATTAATAATATGAACATAAATCAGGTGCTGGTACCAAAAGTAGCTGTAGGTGTTGTCATTGGTCGTGGCGGTGACATGATAAAAAAGATCCAAGCGGAGACTGGCTGCAGGGTTCAGTTCCACCAGGAGAGGGATGATGGGCCTGGGGATAAGAGGTAGATATATTTTATTTCTTAGCTTACCGCAATATCGCCTGATTTTCGAGCCATTGCATGTTGAGTAGCGAAACTCAACAATTTGCTTTGTTGAGGGGAACGAGAAAATAAAAATAGTTAATTCTTTCGAGTGGGAAGGGGGAATTCCCTGAATCGTGAATCGTGGGAATCGAACCCACAACGGTCGCGATTTCTCCACTTTAGCAAGTTTAGTTAGTTCTGCAACTCAGCTACGTCTCGAATTTAAAACTTTTTCACTTAATCAATTTATATTATATATATTAGATTTATAATAATATTTATATTTAACAGATGTTACTTGCAAGGCAAGCCACATCAGGTGGATCAGGCCAGACAAATGATCGAAGATTTGATTGCCAGCGTAAATGTAAGTATTAATAATGTTTGTTTGAATTAAACAATTTATGATTTCGCTAATTTTTATCTGTGGCTTTGCCCGTGTGGTTGACACGTGACTTTTCTAAGTGCCAGCAGGTACAGTCGGTTCTCGAAAGTCTCAATTGTTAATTTGATGTAATTAAAGCCTTTTTATCTTTCTCCTTAAAGTTCCTGTGATTAGTGTTTTAAAGCAGTTAAAGCAGAAAAAAAGAATGAATAAAATTAAACAATATTAAAATAATATGTTTTATTATCAGTAAAATATATTAGGGCATTGTACTAGGTATATAGCACACTAAAGGCACTTAGTACAATGGGAGACAAGTAGCGCCGTAAGTCTAATGTCAACTGTCCTGACAGTTACCACTAACATTGACGTCCAAAAGATTATTTGCTGTTATTATTTTAAATCAATGGGTTCCAAACTAGTGGCCCGTAGAACACCAATGGCCCGAAGCGGCCAAAATATGGTCCGCGAATGATTTTTAATTTAGCGGGCAGTGAGCCATTTGTTGGCGTGCTGTGTGTCAGAAGAGCGTGAGTGGTGGACCCAACGGCTCGATGAAGATGATATAACATCCGCCTATAATTGGGCTGTATTCTTAGTCAAATATACATGATGTTGACGTATAAATTTATAAAAATACTTTAAAATACGTTCATTCATAGATTTTTTCTCAGAAAGAATAATAATACAAAAACATCACCAAAATCAAAGATCTCATTGTTATTATTGTCATTTAATTGATTGTTATTATTGTCGTTCAATAGATACGTAGTATAATTTGTTTTTATTTTACATGATCCCTATCAGATGGCGATCCGCTCGGGCCGCGGCCGCAACCCGAATAGCGCGGGCGCGGGCGGCGGGCCGCCGGGCCAGCGCAACGGCAGCGAGCGCGACTTCCAGCAGTGGCCCGAGCAGCAGGGCCAGGAGATACGCGTCACCTTCACCGTGTCCAACGTCAAGTGCGGACTTATCATTGGCAGAGGTGAGACGAGTCCTGGCCGCCCTCAAGTTAGCTTTAGATGGTTGCGCGCTTATTAATTATTATTATTTGCTTGTCAGAACGATGCGCATAAATTTAGGAAACCTAACTTCACAGTGGCTACGACTCATCGATCGTTGTGTAATTGGCAATTCGCTTAGGTCGTCAGAGCAAATACAAACAGTGCGGGGAGGGCTGTCCCAGTCCTCCCACAGCAGATCCAGATCCCAGAGAGATTGCTTGAAAATTTTAATCCTACAATAATACAAAATATTGTCTCTTATTACTATTAAATTGAAATTATGGTAATAATTAAATAATGCACATCTTAAAAGCATTATGTAACATATAATATGAAAATTTACATTTAATGTTTTACTGAGGTCTTAACACTTTATTCCCTCTGTCTATTATGCTACATGCGGGATACAGCGTGGAATTGATATAGGATTATACATGTATTTCATATACAGGTGGTGAAGTAATCAAACAAATAAACGCCCAATCCGGCGCCCATTGCGAGCTAGACCGTCGCGCGCAGAACAACGATCGCAACAACCGTACGTTCTATATACGCGGACACCCCGAGGCCGTGGAGCACTGCAAGCGAATTATTATGGAGAAAGTTAGCATGGTGAGCTAATATTTTTTGTATTTTTATTTTCTTTTAGTTGGTCTTCCTTATTTCTCTCATATGGCTGGGCTACCTGGTAGAGAGAATCTGTTACAATATTAAGTGTTGAGTAGCGGGACATAATGCCGCACTTTTGTCTTATCTAAGATAAAAATCGATTACCTTGGTTTGTGGGAATCAAACTAACAACCATCTTGTTAACAGCTCCCCAAGTAGTCGAAATATTCATATTTTTACGTCACAGTTTATTTTGTGGCCAGTCGTGGCGCAGTGGCACAGGGTGTGACTGTAAAATCGACTGGTTGTGGGTTCGATCCCCACTCGAGGAGATGAAATATTTATTTAAACTTATATTACCATTTCTTCGCTCTGGTGTCGAGGCAAAGCGCGGCGTTGACTTCTGCCGCTCAACACGCAATGCCTCCAAAATTCGGCAGAAAGTGGGGAACGGAGTGTCTTAACACTAGGTTCCCTCTGCCTACCCTGCTGTGTGCGGGATACAGCGTGAAGCTAATTTTAGTTTATTTTGTGTGACCGTATATTTTGTGTTTTCAATTCACAAAATATACGGTTTTGAAATTTGCCACAAATATTGGAATTTATACCAAAAAATATAAAGCAATCATTTTTTTTTAGCCGGTGAACTTCATCCCAGATAATGGCAATGGGAACGGTAACGGCAACGGCAACGGCAATGGTAATGGTAACGGCAACGGTAACGGGAATGGTAACGACGGGACCGATTACTACAGGGGAGGTGGGGGGGGTCCAGCACCCGGTCCCCCGGCCTGGGGCTATAATCCTCATTGGCATCATCAACAACAGCATCAACCACAGGTATGTTATAAATATCAAAGTTAGTCATTAAAGTTATTGTATTGTTAAAAGGTTATTGTAAATCTATAAAATATTTTGTGGATTATATTGAATTTTAAATTTAATAAGTATAACAATTATTGTATTGTTTAAAATAGAAAAAATATTATTGACTGATTTATTAACATGTTTCAAGTGAATATTAAAGCTTATTTTATTTGTAATATTTTATAGGGCAAATAAACAGACAGTGTAGATAGACAATAAAGCATTCAGTCTGTGTGAGCAATGAAAAATAATAATAAATTAAATGTAATCATTCTCTAGAACCTATAATCTTCGTGCTTACAGTCATGACACTGTTCCACTGTGTTGCAAAAGCGTCATGTCAATATTAATAAACAATGTAATATTTTATGATAGTAATAATTTAATTATTTTTGTTACCAACAGCAACAAGTCCAAATAAATCCAGCGACAGGCCAACCAGACTACTCTCAACAGTGGATAGACTATTACCGCTCCTTAGGACTCATGAGGGAAGCTGAGGCAGTTGAACAGCAGGCTAAACAACAGCAGCAAGGTAATTTTATATTGCTTATGAATATATTACGAAAAATATCTTATTGGATACACTTTTGTTAATTCCACAATTGGATACACTTAGATACGCGTTGTTGATTTGTAAACATGTATTTTCAAATTATTTCTTAATTAAATCCATAAATTATCGTTTGTTTCTGATTTTTTTTTTTGGATTTTTAATCTGTTTGTGAAAGACTGTAAATTATTAAATTGTATATGTGACCCAGGACACACCTAGTGTCCGTACCATTAGGTGTACATACTGTTATGTTAATAAAAACCCTTTCAATTGATCTTCGTACATAGGAACATGCAACTATATTTCAACTCGCTTAGTTTCAGTTTCTTTTACTTGCTTAAAAAATAAATTCAAAATTGCAAATATTTTATCGTTGGATTTCCACCGTGACCATCGAGACATAGGTATTTGATTCGATTCTACGGTTTTGGATTCGATTTCTATTAAGTAGAATGAAGTATTTTTATATGGGGTGGGAATATAAAGGACTGAATGCAGTCTATAGAGTAAAGCAAAAATATATATATTTGTATTTTGCCAGCGGGCGCCCCAGCACCCAGCACGCCGACGCCGGCCGCGCCCGCCGCGCAGTCCGCGTCGCCCGCGCCCGCCGCCGACTACAGCGCGCAGTGGGCCGAGTACTACCGCAGCATCGGCAAGATGAAGGAGGCTGAGGCCATCGAGGCGCAGATTAAAATTAAAGTGAGGCTTCTATATTAATTTCGCATTGTGGTTATATTGAATATTCAATTATTGTTTTTTATTAAATTATTTAAGTTTTTTGAATATATCGAAATATGTGATCTGTCACACAAAATAAGAATTATTGTTATATAGATTTATTTACGGGTGTTGAGTGGCGGAAGTATATATTAATATAATTACTTTATTTTTAATAGCTATATTTTTAAACTTTCACTTTTGCTTAGTGGAATTAGTTAAAAGCTAAAGCTTAAATAATTTAATAATTATTATATCAATCATATTATAACATTTTTCAAGTACTACTAAGTTAACTTGGAGATGATATGAGAGATTTAATATATAGAGATACGACCACAATCACCACACATTCAAGATAATCTCTTCTGTTTATATCAGGTCTCCGGAAACAACAGCTTTAAACATTGATTTAAAAAATATTATGTAGTATTACTATTTTATCAATTACTAAACACGTCCTTGGTTCGCATGGGTGCAATATGCAGCTATGTAATCTGAGAGTAACATAGGCTATTTTTATATTACGATATTATTATGCTTGTTGGAATTAATTATATAATATTTTAATTTCTTTGCTCTTGTAACAAGACTAAGCGCGTCGTTGACTTTTGCCACTCAACACGATCCCTTTAAATTCGGTGGGGGGTGGGTAACAAAGGGTTTTAACACTATGTTCTCTGCCAACCCTACTATATGCTAGATACAGTTTTAAACTAAAAATAAAAAAGAATCTGTATATTCTACTTAATGTTATAATACATTATTAATATACATTATTATATTTAATATTATAATTTATATTTTCATTTCTTCGCTCTAGTGTTGAGGTAAAGCGCGGCGTTGAGTTACGCCACTCAACACGCAATGCCTCCAGAACTCGGAGGAAAGTGAGAAACGGAGTGTCTTAACACTAAGTCCCCCCTGCCTTTCCAGCTGTGTGCGGGATACACCGTGAAGCTGATTTTTATTTATTTATTTTTTTATAATACATATATGAATAATCACAGCAGCAACAACCACAACAACCGGCCACCGTGCCCCAGCCGGCCGCGCAGGCGACGCCGCCCAACCCCACTCCACCGGGCAACAACGTGGCCCCGCAGTACGGCCAGTACGGCGTGTACCCGCCCGTGTACCCCGGCTACCCCTACCCGTACCCCGGGCCGCCCGCGCCCGAGCACACACAACACCAGTGAATGTGAGTTGCGTTGTTTATCAGAACTTGTGGTTTTTGTTATCCTCTTGCTTTATCCCACCTGTTTCTTTTTATTTATTATCTGTGCTTTTTCTTTTTTTTTCTTCCCTATTCTCGCTTTGTATGCTTGTGCGGTAATCTAACTAAACAAACCTCTGTCTCTATTTATCCATTTCTAGCGTTTTTTTTTTATAATTATTTTTATTATGTGTTAACGCGCTAGACAGATTGAATAGATCTATATATTTATTTCTATGATCTGTGCTTTTTTATATATTTTTGTTAACTATATTTTATTTAGTATGGTGTGGAGGATGGTGTATATATGTAGTGCTTAGTTATGTAATTTAATGAAATTAAGTTTATAATGTTTTATGGTATTATGTTGTATTTATTATATCTATGAATCTATGATTTTTTATATCTTTATTTATTGTTTTTAATATGTTGAAAGTAGGTAACTCTTTATTTAATTTGGGAGAGAGTCATAAAAATATATTTAATAAAAATGATTTTGTAAAAGCCTCAAATCCCTATTTAGCACATTTTTAAATTTAATTATTTTCGGCTGGCATATTATTTAAACATGCTTAATATATTTTTAGAAAGTCCACATTCCATATTTTCTAGTTGCTGTAGAATTTATAAAATTACTAACATAATATATAATTTATATGAATATGTTACTTATTATACATTTCAAATTGTTTATTTTAGAGTATAAAATCATTAACCTTTTATTGAATAAAAATGTTGTACGAAGTTTGTTATTAAATATAAGATGTATTATTTTTTTTATATATGGTCATATTAGTCTAGAACTTGTTCACAATTTTCTTTTCAATGTGCCGTTATAGTTATATTGTTGAAATAACATTATTGCTAATATTTTTACATGTTATTTTACAATTTTCATAAAAATGTTACCTTCCAGGGATTTGGTTATATAAAATGCATGATATAATTTATCCAATTCTCTTTCAGTTTTGCATGATATTTGTAACTTTTATAGAAATACAAATTAAAATATTATTTATTTATATAAATATTTATATAATTTTGATTGATGGTAGGCATACATTTTGTGTAGTGTGTGTAGTGTTGCAGATGTACTTAGCCGGCCAGTGCTGGTGCCGTCGACGCTAACTGCACTTACCACCATTGTGGTCAACGATTTTGCCATTTTTGTTTGTTTATGCTTCCAGACGCCGGCCGCACCGCCCAAACGACCCAGAAGATACCTCTCCGATATATACATATATAGTTAAATAAATATAATTGTATAAGATACACCACGCGATTGCGACCCACAATAAATAACTAAGCACCCTATATATCTTTTATTTAGTACTATGTCTTTTATTATTATTATTATAACCGGCCACATATCATTTATTTCTTGTGGGTTCCGCGACGGAGTTTAACGACGTTTTGTATGAGATTATTTTCACTTTGACCGCTTCCTGATGATATAATATATATTATAATGTTCACGGCCGTGTGGTACATTCGTATTTCCATTGCACTGTGTATACGTTTTTATTGTATTATTTTCATAACGTAATATGTTTGTATAATGCCAATATTGACGATTGTGCCAGTTTGTCCAGGTTTAACTTAGAATGCCACACTGCCTATAACGATGTAACAGTGATCGGACGGAGCTATAAGAGCGAAGCGAAAGCAATAAGCGAGATTCGCCGCAGCGAGGACTCGAGGTAAATGCAATGTCGAGCGACATGGCTTGGTCGCTAACATACAAACGGCGTACATTTTGATATGTTCATTGTGTAATAAGACGTCGAATGCTGCACTGAGATAAGGAGCCTTTCATAAATTACGTTATACCACTACTATACATGACATGACAGTGACGTCACACTAGGTATTTGGGGTTTGACTCAAAATCTCTATCTAGTGTGACGTCACGTATTTTGCAATTTCACACCTAAAATTATTATATAAAAACAGCAAGTTCGAAATACTTTATTATGAAATGTAATGTAACGATGCTTAGGACCCTCTCCGCCCCTTGTCACACAATGACACATGTCCTCAACCTCACTTTGACGTGTGACGTAATTTATGGAAATCCCTTAACATATATCAGTACCTCCACACTCGACGTCGCCGAATGAAATATGTTCTAGATGTAAGTTAGGTATCTGCGGTTAGGCACGTCGTGACGCGACAGCTCACTAGAATAACTAATTGAAATAATAATAATAGCTATATAAGATTTTGTTTTCTTTATAAATAACTACGGTAATTAATTAGGTGTAAAGCGAGCGACGAGGCGAATGGCGTTGTTCCACGCGCGGGGCGTCCCCGATCAATTGTATTAATGTTAAGATATAAAGTGTATGTTTATTGATTGAGTGTTCATTTTATTTATAATCTATAACTTCTCTCCACAGACCCCCCCCCGAGGTAAGTGTCCTTTGTATGACGTACAGTACGGGCGATGAGTCTTGGTCTTGGCTAGCTATTGATGGCTGCACAGATTTAATTTTAGAATTTTACTTAATTTTGATTATTTATTTTTTCCTGAGTGAACAATGGGCCAAAGTTTAGAAATCGGCCACTACTCGTCGACCTTATTGTATACATAATATATGATACAACATGATCTATATCGAATGGTGTTATAATTTATATAATACATTGACTTAAACTTCTTGCTTTTTTGTTTTTATTATATTTTTTTTAGTTGTGTACTCTTGCTCTTGTTGGGCGACTCCATTTATTTGTTTTCCTTTTTTTCAATGTTCACTTCCTTCTGTGTAATATGATTTTTTAATGTTTCTGTATTTTTTTTATATCGTGACATAAAATGTGTGCTTTTTATAATAATGTTGGTAGAAATTCGTGAATTTTACACTGTTTTATGATGATATTTCAGTATTTGGGTGTTTTTGATATTTACATGTGCATTTACTGAATTTTGAATTCTACAACGATTGAATTGATATATTTTTAAAAATGAACACTTGCGTTACTCACTTGTCTTTAGCATGTTGTTTTTTATTTCTCATGATGATTTTTAAATGTTATTGCTGTATTTATTGCATACTATTTCATGTTTGTGATATATCACATGTCTTCACTGTGTCGATCTGTTGAAGGTGACAGTGGCTATAATATTAAAAAGCATGTCGTAAAAGAAGTTTGAGTCGTTACTCGGAATGCCGATTGAGGAAAGCTTGTGCCGCGATTGAGAGAATGCATAAGTATATGACTGCGGCGACACGAGGTATTGGTAAGTTCCGAATGACAGAGAACTTGAAACTGTTTGGTCACAATAAAAATAATTAAATATTCAAATGAGAGACAAATATCCTGAATATATGTTGTTGAAGTCTGTTTACTATTAATTTATTATAAGCATAATTTTATTTTGACCAAAATAAGAACTATTGAATAATACTAACATAAAAATAATAATAATAAGAAAAAATTAATTGAGATTATTCCATATGGTGTTTTAAGTACTTATACAAGATATATTTTAAACGAGATTTGAAATAATAAATTGCATTTTATATATTTTAATAAATATAAAATTTAGAACTTTATGCAAACGGTTATAAATTTGGCGCAATTTTTGCCAAAACCATAGATAATTATTTTCTTAAATTGCAAATATACAATTAAATAGAGATTATAATTGAAAACACTAAATATTCATAATATTACATTTGGCGTTAAAAATGAAAATAACCAATGTCTAATTTATTTGATAAAGTTTCACTTGTTTAGTTAAGGTATTTACTTGACTAAACTTATTTTCAGAAAAAGCTATTTTACATATTCTTTTCTTCATCTTTCATTTATTTCTTTATTTGTGCTAAACAATAATATTTATTTTTCTACACCGAATAAACAAAGATCTCAAATAAAAAATGCCAAATAAAACGTAGTTTTATTTATATATTATTATTATTATGATTACATGCGATTTAATTGTGTGTAAATATTAAAAAGATTTGTGAATATATCACATAAACTATAGAATATAGAAAACATTTTTTTCTTCTACGATGAAAGTTTACTTAAATTAATATTTTTGTAATGAACTGTCTTCTGCCTCGCGCGAAGATACTGACATTGAGGAGCTGCT
>DWLH01001065.1:0-14652 GCA_018249795.1 Heliconius telesiphe telesiphe
GAGGAGTGTCTTAACACTAGGTTCCCTCTGCCTACCTACAATACATTATAAAGTCAAACATCGTATCATCACATTAAATAGTAAGGGATCCCTTTGCACAAATTCATATTCGTATATCTTTATTGAAGCAATGTAACATAAACGTAGCACGAGAGTTGAATATAAACGATATCATAGTTTCAGCCGTTTCCACCAAAAGCACGATTCTCCGTATAAAATGACACGTAAAAACTGTCGTTACAAGTGGTGGGATGTCGAATTGAGAAATTTATGGTTCAACTCGATAAGTGAGTAAAATTGAGGTGACATCCATAAAATGGAGATCGGACTGAATAGACCTTAGGAAATACAATCGGTTAAAATTGAGTAAAATTATCTTTGGATGTTTAATACTGCCGCATGAACAAGAACTACGTACTTATTTAGAAAACGTATAAATTTTTTTAACGTAGCGGGACTCGAACCCGCACCTCCTGGAAACCGACCAGGCGCTCTGACCACGTTGAACATTGAATGTATGGCTTAGTGGTCAGAGCGCCTGGTCGGTTTCCAGGAGGTGCGGGTTCGAATCCCGCTAAGTTCAAATTTTTTATATGTTTTCTAAATAAATATTTTTCTTTCCTAAGTGTGGATTAACACTTTAAAAATGTTAAAGAACTACTTAAACGAAACCTACGTTTACATTTAAACTACGTTCAATCATTAATAAAATAATGATGATAAAAGAATGAATGAAAGTGATCATCATTGATATTGTATTGCATTAAAAACTACCGACATCGCGCGACTTCGCCCGCTTGAACTATACGAATTTTTATTTTGTATTACTTAAACGTATTTAGTGAAAATTAATTAATTATTTTACTGTGGTTACATACATATGTTATGTATTTAATAAATAATTATTTTAAACTTTTGGGGATTTATTTAATTTTACTCACAAAAAATGTCGTGTGAAGAATTTTTTTTGTTATTTTATATCTATTTACGTAAACGGTAGCACGTCGGCAAACGCTTAATCGTCGCGTCGGCTTAATCTATGTAAATCCTATCCAAAGGTAAATTGGGAAATAAAAAGTAGCCTATATGTTGTTCTACAAAACAACAGCGCTCTATCTTTTAGGGTTAGTCTCATAAAAATCGGTTCAATTGTTCCAAATATTATCCCGGACAACAGAAAGACAGACATACAAAATTTTTACATTAATATTTGTTTTTGTTTTGGTAACGTGTAAATAACTATATGTGCTTGGAAAAACACGGTTATTTTGAAATAGCAGATAGACTCTTCAAAAAAAAAAAAAAGCAGCTTCACGCTGTATCCTGCACTCAGCAGGGTAGGCAGGCCTCTAGTGTTAAGACACACCGTTCCCCACTTTTCGCCGAGTTCTTTAGGCATTGCGTGTTGAGTGGCGGAACTCAACACCGTTCTTTACCTTGACACCAGAGCGAAGAAATGAAAATATAAATGTAAGTAAATATTTTATCTCCTCGAGTGGGGACCGAACCCACAACCAGTCGATTTTACAGTCACACTCTGTGCCCCTGCGCCACGACTGGCCTCTTCAATTTCATTTATATATAGATATAGATAATATTAGAGATTCCTATGAAAATTCTATGAAAGTCATAAAAATAGTCTATAAAGAGTATTTGGTGTGCGCTGCGAAAACTGTTGGTGATTCATGAAATTCACATTTATATTACTCATGAAAAAAGTCCACGATATTGTATATTTAACAGTTACAGCTAGTCACATTTATATTAATACTTTATATAAATACTATTAACATCGCTAAGTCAATCTTACTGAAAGTAAAGTATAAAATTACTACTACTACTACTACTACTACTAAGTAAGTAATTTATTATATATTTACTTTGAGTACTTGTTATAAAATAAAGACCCTTCTCACCGACGATGTAAACTTTAATCTTTTAAATTACGCAATGGATTTTAATGCGATTTTCACTAATGCAGAGTAGTCGGAGAGGAAGGTTAATTTCGAAAGGAAGTCTAGAATATGAAAGATTTGTAATGTTGTGTAATAAAATCATTATTTTTTGTTAACGCATTAAAATTGCAATAAAAAATATCACATAATATCCATAATCATAATAAAACAACGGGTTTTAGTTTTGAAATATAAATGTGCAATAATTATTCAAATCGCTTATTGATCGCAATATTGAGTTTACTCAGTATATACTGGAGTTAGCAGTATATGTACTTATATCGTTAAAAATGATAAAAAACTAAAAAAAAAACCTAAGTAACTTAAATTACCATTCGCCAATCAGTGAAATGTTCGTAAAGTGTTCTCAAGTTGGCAAAATTTCTAGAAAAGCATTACAAATTGAAGCGCCGGCCATCGAGTTGAAATTTTTTCTGCCAATTATTCATAAAATCGTCACTTTACGGGGAAACTTTAGATGGAAATTGTTACTGAAATTGCTACAATTGAAAATTAACGTGGAATTATTCTGTGAGGATTTTAATAAATTTTTTTTGTATTTTTTGTAATCGCGGCAGAAGAAATACATCATCTGTGATAACTTAAATGTCTTACTATTACATTTTATGAGTACAAACACCGGGCTGTCTGTCCGTCTGTCTGTCTAACCGTCTGTTACCAGACAGAGGGACAATCGACCAACGAAAGACAGACAGCGGAATGTCAGTAATAGGACGCCATTTTACCCTTCGGGTACGGAACCCTAAAATCTTTTCATGTTCCATCCACTCCGAGCCTACTATTTATTTAACACCACTTGTTAATATTACAAAATCTAAAAATTAAACAATAGGATTAGGAAGAAATAGTAATTTATTCATACTTATCGCCTTATCATTATAATTTCTTAAGTTTTTACAACAAATACTATGTAAAAGAAGGTAGTTTAAATTATCATATCTATAGATTCTTATATACTTACTAATATAAACTACAATTACAAAAAGAAATATTTTTGTCTTGAAAAGTCCATTTGTCGAGAAAAGCTAGAGGCTATATGACCGTCACGTAAACTGTTTAGCTGTAACCCACTATACCTCCAGTCAGAATTATCTTGGTCACTTACAATCAATATACACAACGCGTAAATTTCTGTGTCCCGCATGTAGCAGGATATCCAGAGGGAACTTAGTGCTAGGACACTCCGCTCCCCACTTTCCGCCGAATTCTGGAGGCATGAGGCGTGTTGGGTTTGAGAGGCGTGTTGGGTTTGAGTGGCGTAATTCAATGCTTTTTCAGAGCGAAGAAATAAAAATAATAAATATTTAATTACCGAGTGGGAATTGAACTCACAATCTGTCATGCTTAGAGTGTTTATATTCACTAATATTTATATACTATTATAGCATATTTTCAGACAATAGAGGCAATACTCCATTGTCTGAAAATATACTATAATAACTAAAAACTATCATAGCTAAAATTCTTATATACTTTTATTTGTTTGGTGCGAAACCTATTGCCAAACTTAGTAATCCAATTCAAAGTTTTCTGCTAAAAAAAAGGTATATTTTAATACTAAATGTAGATGTTGATGTTTTTTTACGTACATCCATATGTATATTTCATATAGGTTTTGGCCTTGAGCCAATTAGGCATTAAGTAATACGACATAATAATGAAAACTGTACTTTCATGACATTGTGTTAAAATGAATGATCCTAATCTGTACTTACTTACTATTTGCGGAAACTGGCTGGAATTGAAACCACTACCCTCATGTAGGTATACACACTGCTACTGGAATAATCTTTTAGGTAATTCTTGTGAAATTAGAACTGGCCACCACCGCCGCCAGAAGGTATCAATATATTGTAGGAAGTAGGTATATAAAGTAAATAAAAATATATAGAGTAAATGATATTGAGCTAATATTTTTTGTATATTAAACAAGTTTGGTGCCAAATGCGAAATAAATTATAGCGTGAAAGTTGGGACGCCACCGCGCCGGCAACGTGTGGTGTTTCCATTATATGTATATATTTAGGTTTCATCGTTAGTAATACGATTATATAGAAGTTTATATTTCTATTTCAACGTCTGAAATTGATTTTTTTTTGTATTTTAAACTTTATTTTCTTTCTTAGTTTTTTAATTTTTAATTAAAAAAAAATTAAATCAGCTTCACGCTGTATCTGAACGCTGACACCAGAGCGAAGAAATGAAAATATAAATTCAAATAAATATTTCATGTCCTCGAGTGGGGATCGAACCCACAGGTAGCCAGTCGATTTTACAGTCCTCCAGTCCTCTGTGCCACGACTGGCCTCAAACTAAATTAATATAGATTAAAACAAATTTATATATCATAAATATGAACACATTGTACATTCATAAAAATTTTGTTATATAGTAAAAATGAAGTGGCTTAAACATACATTTATTGATTTTTAACCATTTTCTTTACAGAAACAAGCAATGCTAGTAAGGCAGTTAGAAGAAGAACTGCGTCTACGCATGCGCCAGCCCGCTCCTGAACTACAACAACAACTGGAGGCGATATACGCTGAAAATGAACATTTGCAGAGAGAGATTGCAATATTAAGAGATACGATCAAGGTAGAAATGTGTTAATTGTTTTAATTTTTTTGTTATTAATAGGTGTATATGATTTTTGGGATTCCATACCTCAAAAGGAAACAAACGAAACCCTTATAGGATCAATTTGTTGTCCGTCTTTCAAAACCATTTATTTTGAGGTTGCATGGAGATATCAAATCTATTTATTATTATAAAATATCCAGGTTTATGGTCCTAGGGCACAGAAAAATTGCGAGCATTTATTCGTGGTTGCTGCATTTTTTTATGAAATTCGCCGTGTAATCAAAACCTATAAGGTACTTCCCGTGGATCTACAATTATAAAATTTGGCACAAATTGGGAACTTATAATAGATATAAAGGAAAAATGTGAAAAGTATAATCTTATATTTCATAGAATAAAATCATTACAAACTTGTATTTATAATTAATTTTATATAAAATGAGTGCAAACCATAGCAAACTTCAGCCTGTCAATTTTTATAATTTGTACTTCCCGTTCAGAGTAATGTACCTAACTGGTACGGAACCCTCGATTGGCAATTCCGACTCGCATTGACCTATTATTTTTATCTATATTTATATTCTTAGCTTTAGCCAATTGAGTCGTGAGATTCTATAGAAGGAAATTTCTTTACAATGCGAAAGAACAAGTATAAAAAAATAATTCACCTCCTCATTCCAAAGTAAGTTCATACATATAATAAATTATATTATTTATTTGTTTAATGAAATATGCAATATTTTTATAATAGGAACTGGAGCTACGTATTGAGACCCAGAAACAAACGTTACAAGCCCGTGATGAGAGCATCAAGAAGCTATTGGAAATGTTACAAAATAAGGGCATGGGTACGTCTCGTCATACATTTCATACATTTATGTTCCTCAACTCTCGAACAATGTCTTAATAATATTGAAGTGGAATGTTTACAAATAGTATTAGTGATCAAAACATAGAGGATACGTAACTGGGACTTTTTCCAGGTAAAGAAGAAGAAAGGCAAATGTTCCAGCAAATGCAAGCAATGGCACAAAAACAGGTAATTATCGTTATGGTCTTGCCTTGGATGTCGTGTTGCATGCTTACCCAGAATAGACCTTTTTGTTTGAATTATGAAAAACATTGAAAAATTTTCTATTCTGCGTCCGTTTACGTAGCCTACACTGTTACTTAGCCGTATGTTGTGCACGTCACTCTGCTTCCTCATGTTTATGTATGTATGTCTGTAATGTATATCACATGGGCGTTTTATTTTGTGATACCTTTATCAGAATCACTGTTTCTCTTAGAATTGCTCTTGATAGTTTCATTTCATTCATTTGTCTTCGGCCGAATGTACTGTCGCGTCGCTTGTATGTGTACAGTCGACCTCTTCCTCTTCCTGTTTCTCTCTGGCTTCAATTCTACTCAATTCTCGCTTTCTCTTCACAGTGTCTGTAACACTTCAAGCTTGATCCCCTGAGCACTTTTTTATCATTATCGATCCTTCCACACGTCGACATAAACATATAATAATCCAAACCCTCCAATTCGGCCAAACACAACAAAATTTATAAGCGACACGTATTCACGACATTGCATGTTTAGCTCATACGTCCCCGTCACACGAACCCTAGCGAAGACCGTCTCGTAATTTTCATTGGTTCAGTTTGATTAAAATTTGTGTACCTCGACCTGGGGCTGCGTGGAGGTTGGGGGGCCGGCCGCGCAGCCGCAGGGAGGTGCGGGAGGTCGGTGGCGAGGGCGGGGCGGCGGCTGACGCACTGGGTGTGCAGGAGCTCAAGGCGACGGCGGACACGCTGCGGGCGCTGCAGGCGCAGCTGGAGCGCGCGCTGGCGGCCGCGGGGCTGCCGGGCGGCTCGGCCGGCGCCACGCTCACGGCCGTGCTCGAGACCAAGGAGGCGCGCATCGCCACGCTGGAGCGGCAGGTCGCGCTGCTCGAGAGCGAGCTGGCCGCGCTCGGCTCCCCGCCGCCGCCCTCGCTCGCGATCTCGCACGCCTCGCTTTACGATAAGGCCGACCCTCCCTTCAAGCGACAAGTAAGTTTCCTGCTGAACGACGTCCGCATCACCAAGGACGGGCGCGTCGTCGCGCCGCCGCGGCCGCGGCCCGCCTACGGCACCATGTGACCGCGTCCCTAAGACCGGCCGACGATCCCGTGTCAATTCATCGCTTTAAGATCTTAGACGAAATATTTTTGTGTAACTTGTTCATTGTTAGAGCTATTTTTATTATAATAAGAGATTATATTGGAGTATTTTTGTTAAGTAGGGCTCTAAGTGCGTATATTTTAGATATAATTAATTTTTAAAATAACGTGTGAGATTACGTTGACGCCGATTTATTTAGATATTGTCAATAAAGACTGTTGAGGTCGTATGCATCGAGCGAGTTCGGGTGCGTTTTTGTGAAATACTTGATTTAATCATTTCGCTTTCGGTGTTGATCGCTCATCGTCCAGTAAAGCTTGGTCCCGCGCCACCCATCACTAGTTAGCTCACATGACCCGGCCTCTTCATGTAGTCGCCATGTTTCATGAGTCTCAGTCACAGTATCGGTAGATAAATGTATCACAATGTAGGCGCCCGTGCATCGTCGGCATATAACTCTCTTAGACATTTACACTGGAAAACTTTCTACCGATGCTCATTTAAGCTTCCAATTTATACATACTCTAATGTTAGTTAAAAGGGAAAGTTTTCCAGCGGATACATTTACGTTTTTCTATATCTCATTCGTCTTAAACATACAAATTTTTCAATTCTATCTAAGTGTTAATTCTGAAAGTGGTATGCATGTAACAAACATTTAAGGTACTAAAAAGTCTTCCATGGCACTAAATATATATTGTCATAAATCGTTAGATGCTGAGAACATTACCTTTAATTAACGTCAATTACTAATATAGCTTGCGTCGCTTCATCATCGATACTAACATCAACTTGATCTTTCTTTTTGATGATTTCAATATAAGAGGTAGTTTTAATCAAATTAACATCAATATCATTTCCGCCACCAGTTTGCCTTAGTAGATAGAATTTTAACTCTTTTGGTCTATCGATCATTTCTTACACTAATTTCGTGTTTGGGTTTATTTAATTCTATACAAACTTTCGGGTGGATGGTGATTGAGCAGTTGGATGAGTTCCGCCTTGAGATCCAGAGACGAGATCAGGAAATACTAGCTATGGCGGCGAAGATGAAAGCTCTGGAGGAGCAGCACCAGGACTATCAACGACACATTGCCGTCCTAAAGGAATCGCTTTGCGCTAAAGAGGAACACTACAGCATGTTACAAACCGACGTAAGTTTTACAATTTCAAGGTAACTATGACATTGTAATTTTATGGACAACAAATCAAGAAATATATTAGGTATTTATAAAATTATTGCAAAATATATTTTCTTATAAATGTAATCTTTAACCGTAAAATTCTTAAATAATATTTTGAGCAATCGCATAAAAATATCTTTCCAGAGTAGCAAACCAAGGACAATAAAATCAAAGCATGACGTCTGATTACAATTGATTGATGATGTTTACTTAAGCTTAAAAGCTTAACTCATTTGTCATTCCTAGTAACAATTGTATTATCTATAATCGCCTAAATTTTACTACTTTCATTAATAATTTTAGATTTCATGTAGTTTAGAAATACAAATATCATTTAAATACAAAACTCTTGATACTTTCATGAAAATTGTTTATATATGTCTATAAAACTTTTATAATAATGTAGTTTGGTTAGAAATAATACTCGTATGGTTTGTTAATTTGTGTATGATCATAGTTTTACTACTTCCGATTGCTTAGTCCTATATTCTATTAGGTATATATTTATCTTTAACAATCATTTGGAAAGTTCTTAAGAGTAGTTTAAAGAGAAAGAGTCATCCAAATAGGAAATATCGTTAAGCGTTAAAAACATGTTTTTTCAAAGGTTGAAGAACTTAAAGCTCGCCTCGACGAGAAGAGTAGGATGGTGGAGAAGAAGACAGCAGCAGCTTTAGCAGCTGCTCACGAACTTGCTGAACTCAGAGATCACTCTGAGATCAAAGATCGGAAGATAAACGTTCTGCAAAGGAAGGTAGGATGTTGCGGCAAAATATGTAGATAGATGTTATCTGTATATTTGTAGAGTATTTTTGATATAAATTTATATGCTAGATATTATGTTGCTATATATAGGCGTATTATTTTATATTTATGTTTACACATATATTGCGTTGTGTTAAATTATGTATATTTTGATAGTAATATTTAAATTACATAAAAAATGCATTTATTATATATATAAAAAGATATATTTTTGATAATTATAGTTATGTAAGTTATACAATAGAGAAAACATGAATAATGAGAAAGTTTCTTTATGTTGATATTATTATAACAACGTAGTAATTTTTATATTAAGAAATCTCAGAACTAAAATTAAATCGATCAATAAATGATCGATTATTTAAGTGTTTACCCACTGTGGTCTTCGACTCTTCTGTAACGTCAACCACCCTAATTGAGATCGTCGTATAAGGACTATGAGATGTCACACTTTCATTTTATTGCAACTTCAGTGTCATAACTTTTTCCTTTATTGTTACATTTATTGGTACAATTAAGAAATTTTTTACAGTATTGTTTCACTTCACCTTTTTGTTTTATATTTTTTAAACTAAAAAAAAAATAACAAACTTCCTTATTTTAAAGTTACTTTATGTAATTTGTAGTAATTAAGTTAAGTTAATTTGTTAACTTATCATTTTAATAGTATTTTTATTAAAGTACATTTTAGTTCATTTGGTTTTAACAAATCATCCTTTATTGTATGTATTAGTGTTAAATAAAAACGCTATGCAAGTTTTAAGCGTTTATTTTTTTCTTTTTTTATATGTTCTAGTGCAAATGTGCTAGTGTCGTTATTTAGTTGAAGTGCTGCTATTTATTTTTTGTTCGTCAGGTATGTTTTTAATTGTATATTTTTGCTTTCGCCCTTTTTTATTTTGTATCTTATATCATTTATTGCTTTTGCTGGTTCAAATTGTAAGTCTTCAGAGTACACATGAGCCTAATTTTTTTGTAGATTGAAAATCTTGAAGACCTTCTCAAAGAAAAGGACAACCAAGTAGATATGGCGAGAGCTAGGCTCAACGCCATGCAAGCCCACCATTGCTCTTCTGAAGGTGCGCTATCCTCCCTTGAAGAAGTCATTGGCGATAAAGAAAAACAAATCCAACAGCTCAGAGAACAAAGAGATAGAGCTGAACATGAGAAAAATGAAGAGAGGGAACTTCATGAGAGAGAAATAGCCGATTATAAAATGAAACTCCATGCCCTAGAAAGTGAAGTTGAAAAACTTGGCGCTAGACTAGAAAGAGCTCAGGCCGAAAAGGACAGACTTGAAGCTAAGCTAGAAAGTTCGCAATCAGAACTCGGAAAATCTAAGGCTGAGTTAGACAAAGCTGCAAGTGAAGTTGGCAGGTCTGGCGCCGATTGGGAAGCAGCTAAACAAAGATTAGCTAGACTTGAACTAGAAAACGAGCGTCTTAAGCATGAATTAGAGCGATCTCAAACCACATTTGGAAGAAGCACTTTAACAACATCTCAAGAATTAGATCGTGTCCAAGAAAAGGCCGACAAAACTTCAGCTGAATTACGAAGAACGCTAGCAGAGCTAAGAGTTACGCAAGCAGATGCTGAAAGGGCCAGATCTGAAGCCAGTGGGCTCCAAGATAAATTAGAAAAATCACAAGGTGAAGTCTACCGTCTCAAAGCTAAACTAGAAAATGCACAAACCGAACAAGACAGCCTTAAGGAGGAATACGATCGGTAAATATATTTTTATTCTTTTAATTATGTAGGCAATAAATAATAATTATTATTATAATAATATAATCATATCCTTGATATTTTTTGATTTGATATAATCATATCCAAAGCAAAATTAAAACACGACAATGCAGTTCTCAAAAGTTTTTCAATATAAAATATTTGTGGAAAAGAGCATTAAAATTTTAATTTTAGACAAACTTTTGTTTTCGTTAGATACAATGGTTTCAGTTGTAAGTTCCGCTTTGTTCATTTCCTTTCAACGTATCTTAACTCAGCTTACCGCAATTTGTACAGAAGACATATTTTGGTTTTTAACGAAAAATTAAGCTGATTTTTGATGCAACATATGACAGTTTAGTATGAGATTCGGTTCGATTACCATTCGAGAAAATGATTGCAATTAAATTATTTGTATTTCCCCGGAACGGTAAAACAAATGTCATGTGAAGCTGTTGAAAACTTAATTAGTTTTTTTCTATAATTTTTTAGCTTCACGCTGTATTCCTGAGGAATACCTACCCTGCTGCGTGAGCGCAGCAGGGTAGGCAGAGGGAACCTAATGTTAAGACACTCCGTTCCCAAATTTCCTCTGATTTTTGCAGGCGTTGCGTGGTTAGTGGCGGAACTCATAGTCGTGCTTTGGTCAACCTGTTACGCTTACAATCATACTTTGTGCCCCTGCGCCTCAACTGGCCTCAATTGATAAAATGAATTTAATGGAAATTGAAAAATCGTGAAAAGAATGTTTACTGTTTTGTTTATATTGTTGATACTCTTTACCGTATTGTTATAAACATAATAGCATATGTATTTTTTAATTCCTAATAGTATCCAATCCTCCATAAGTCGTCTCCACTCCGAACGGGATAAGGCTACCGCAGAACTTGACAAGGCAAGAGAAGAATTAGAAAGGACTCAAGCAACACTTGGCAAAGCTCAACTACAGCAAGACAAGCTACAGGCATCTTTGGATTCTGCCCACTCCGAGATTGATAAGCTACAAGAAAAGTTGGATAAATCTGCTGTTGAAGTTAGGAAGGTTAGTTAAATAGTTGTTGTTTCTAAGAAAAAAACAAAAATAACAAAAATGTTTATTGTCATTTTGGAAAAAAATATTTAATTTTACTTCAAAAATAAAGCTTTTTGCTTTAAAACGAATAATATTATTATAATTATAGATATATTTTTTATTTTACTATGAAATCAGTATAGCGGGATGATAATCATTCGTCACAAATGCTGTATTTAAATATATTGCTGATTTATTTTGTTAGAAATTAAAATTTGAAGCTATGTTATGATTATCGGTATTTTCGTATGTTGATCTGTCATCAAATTTAGACTTCTATTAATTCATACACAGCTACAAGTGGACCGCGAGAAGTCGGCATACGACTTCGAATCCCTGCAATCGCAACTCGACAAAGCGCTCGGACAAGCCGCGAGACTACAGAAGGAGAGAGACACTGCACAATTAGATGCTGACAGATTTAGGGACAAACATGATAAGGCGCAGGTGAGTTATTTATGAGTTTATATTAATATATTGGATCGAGTTATAGAGGCCGTCGTGGCGCAGTAGTACAGCGTGTGGAGTATAAATGCGACGGTTATAAATTCCCGCTCGAGGAAATTAATCATTTAATGTTTCTATTTCTTTGCTCTGGAAACAAGACAATGCGCGGCGCTGAGTTCCCATTTACCACGCAATATCTCGAGAATTCAGCGGAAAATGGGAAACGGATTGTCTTAGAATATGATCATCCTGGTACTGGTGGTATCGTAAGAGGCGACTAAAGTACGTGAGGTAGAGTCACGTCGCCAGCAATGGCAACACGCATGGGCAGACTCGACCGGATTATTACCACCCCCGGCATTTAAAACGGGCGTTAAGTAATGGCTCTATGCCACTGCGTTTCGGGTTATCAGGTAATGCCGGGCTCCGGCACCCAACCCGCCTTAAAGGCCGGCAACGCACCTGTAGCTCCTCTGATGCACAGTGTCGTGGGCGGCGGTGATCACTTACCAGTAGGTGACACGAACGCTCGTTTGCCTTGTCTTTTCCATAAAAAAAAAAAGAAATAAAGCTATAGGAGAGTTATAGGAGAAACATTTTCGTAATATTTTTCCCCCAAAGTAACAAATTATTGTTTTACAAATCAATTATAGCATAGTTTACATGCAACATAGCAATAGTTTCTTATTTAAATTATTATGTAGAGATCAATCATAAATTAAATGCTTATTAATATTGCCATGTTTATTTTGTGTTAAACGATAAATCCCATAAAATAATATAATAAAAAATCCAATACACATAGATTAAAGTTCTTTTCACAATTTTTTAGTGACATGAACACGACCACGCCTTATATGAAATACACTTTTAAACAAGATATATACTACGAACTAAATATACTAAATTTTATCACAGGATTTATTTTAACTTACTGCCATTGCGTCCTCATCTTACTTCTCTAAATTAAAAAACTAACTTAATTTTATTATAACCAAAGCCAAACTAGATGTTTTATTCATTCATCTCAAAGCCTTGAATGTAGGTCACATTAGAAATATACGCAAACCAGGACTGTACTGTAATCACACATCCTTAGAAACTTGGCAAGAGAGACGCTATAAATTGCTGTAATCGTTACTATGTAACATTATGACCGTCTTAACCCAGACTCCGAGTGTGTCTAGACTGTGTGGCGTTATGCCTTGATAGGTCATTTGTTATCTTTAATTTAGGTTATTTAATCAAATTTACGAAGTTTTTTATTTTATTTATTTAGAAAAGTACTTATGAAAAAGCAGCTTTATGCTTTTTTTTCGTAGGCCAAGTCTAGAGATGAGTCGTTCATTAACTTAGAACTGTCTATACTTGAATTGCGGTGAAACGAGACACAAGTTTGGTCACCTAGGGGATAGTCGTTTTCATATTTCACTAGTGTAATATTGTCCATATACAATTAAAGTTAGTCTAAATGATACTTTGAGTTCAGCCTGTTCATTTATACAACAGACAATATTTTTAGAGTTCCGTACCTTTTAAGGAAAATAGAAACGTCCGTACGTTCGTCGGTCTGTCTGTCTGTCAAGAACCTTTATCTCAGGAACGTTTGGAGATATCGAATTAAAATTCAAACTATGGCTAAGCAAAGCTTGAATTTAAGAAAAAGCTCGAGACCTCTAGTTTTTGTACGGAACCCTTGGTGGGCGAGCATGACTCGCGCTTGTCCGGTATTTTACTATATATTTCACTTAAGTTAATATTAAAACATATCTACTACAACTAAATTAATTATCATGTAAAACACTCAGCTTCACGCTGTATGAAATAATAAAAAAATATATATAAAACACCATTTACTTCCAAGTCAATTAACATTCTCTTTATATACCTATCTAAAAATATATATTATAATATGTTAAAGCTAATAGTTAATAGTTTTTTCAATACAAGTAATACTTGTATTCAAAAAACTATAAAAATCAAATGTTTCGCTACAAAAATGAACGGTTACTGTCTGTCTCAACGTTATTGTGAACAGAAGCTAGATAAAATCTTAGTATTTCATATCATAAAAGCAAACTACAATCGTTTTTGTTATTTAACGATGAATAGCGAGGACGGTCTTACAAAACTTTCAGCATACACGATACTGTCTATTTTTTATCTATATCTATAGGTACGTGACAAAAGTCAAGAATGACTTGTGTATATATGATACTTTCAAAGCAGACGCAATTTCGTAAAAGATTATATAAAAATAATATTAAATAATTAAAAATTACAAAAAAGAAAAGAAAACAGAAAAGCAGAAAAGGGCGCGGACGACAAATATCCGTTGTTTATTTTATTTAATAATAACTGTTGAAATTAAATGTATACAAAAATATCATATGTATATATATATATATATATATATGTGTGTGTGTGTGTGTGTCTTTAGACAATTGGTTATTTTTATCAATGTTGCCATTTGCCTTTATTACTTTCTGTTGGATATTTTTGTTTTTTTATATTATTCATGTAAATTAGAGGCCGGTCGTGGCGCAGTGGCTGAGAGTGTGACTGTAAAATCGACTGGTTGTGGGTTCGATCCCCACTCGAGGAGATGAAATATTTACTTAAATTATATTTCCATTTCTTCGCTCTGGTGCCGAGGCAAAGCGCGGCGTTGAGTTCTGCCACTCAACACGCAATGCCTCCAAAATTCGGCAGAAAGTGGGGAACGGAGTGTCTTAACACTAGGTTCCCTC
>DWLH01001066.1:0-14643 GCA_018249795.1 Heliconius telesiphe telesiphe
TTGATATAATAATTATGTCAACTGACAGACGAATGCCACCTCAGTCTACCCGTGACCACGGACTACTGCAAAGTGTTCGAAACGTCGGGTTTCCAAAATGTAAAATCTTAAATATACGCGATTAATCTGGTTAAATTAGTTTAATTTAAAAGTATTCTTTGAAAAAAAATGGAATTTAGACAAATCAAATGGCTGTAAGCTTGTCAGTTCATTCCTCTTAGCAGAGATGTCAAATACTAATATTATAATATTTTGAATAACGTTCATTATCTACTATAAATTGAAATATACAAACAAACAAAAATAATATATATATAGGGTATATCAAGTGAAATGATGTAAAACTTTAAGTAAATTCACTGTTTAATAATTAAATTAAATAGAGTTTTTTTCTTTAACAATTTAAATTGAAACAAAACTATAATAATTCAACATATAAAATAAGCAACAATAAAGAACGACATTATTACGAGCATTCCGTATAAAACAAAATTTGAAATTCAGGTTAACTATTCTTTACTCGGCACTTTTTGAAAACGTTAATGTAAGTCGTTGTATACCTTAGTTTTACAATGAGTTTGCACTCATAAAATTTTATCTTACAGCACTTCTTAAAAATTGTTAATACGAGCTCGAGATCGTAATATGCTTTTATGTACTTTATAGTATATTTAAAAACTATTTGTATTTAGAAGATAGTACAGAATATTCATAGTTGTCAAAGTGCCAACCCACAAATTTAGTTAGCCAAGATATATTGATAAGTAAGGTTTGAAACTTCCTTTTATCAAAGAATGTATTATTATTAATAATTAATTAATTTATTTATTTATATGTAATATTAAAAGATGCGATGATAAATTTTATGTATATTTAGTGTATATATTTTGGGAATCTTATTAAAATCCATAAAAGGAAATATGTTAGAGACCTTCGTAAAATGTAGTTGTTGGCGTCTGCGTTCAAGTAAGCAGAGTTACTTGAACAGGGAAAGGTAATTGAACTAATAAATCTAGTCGTGTAACTGCGCTCTAGACTCTCCAGGATCAAGGCGGAACCATTAAACCTTAGCTCAGATTTCTCTTCGATTCGCCTTGCATTATAGTCACTATACTTAACTTCGGCTCCACTATTCTTGTCATATTGTATGCAGTAAGTATCAAAATGTTTTCATTTCATTATCAATTTCTAGTGTCGGAACTGGTAAATTTAATACGGTAACAGAAGTACCTATTAGTAAGTAAAAATAATTTACAAATTTTTATGAGTTAGGTTATTTGAAAAATTAAACCATACTTCTATGTTAATTAACATCAAACAAAATTCGTAAATTTTATTTTTTGCGTTGATCAGTTCAAGGATTCATATTACTTCCATTTACTACCATTACCATTGAAATTTACAAAGAAAATATCAGTAAAAAATTCGGACTTCTTGTCGTGAGTTGCAGAATTAAACGTCGTGCTTTGTTGTACAGTAATGGAAAAAGTAAATTAAATATAATCGTTTCCCCGAGTAAAAAATCGATCAGAGAACCACGTCTTCACGAACAGTCGCTATCCCACTGCGCTACGACGTCTCTATTTTCAAAAAAATTAAGATGTCAACGAAAACTCTCTACCATAATGGATAACTTTTGAAAATGTGCTATTTTCTTATTTCTTGAAACTTTGCTTGTGTTACGTCAGATGTTCCAGATCTTCAACTTTCACTTTCCATTGCAATTTTTATATGTTTTGTACATCAGAATATATGTACATACATTCAGTAGACTTTCTTTATCTCTTGTAATATAATATGTAGACCATGAATAGTTACACACTGGGACTGCCAGATTTTAAAAATTCAATTATAGACTAATAGCTATACAACACAATAATTTATATCAAATCCGTCCAGTACTTCAGAAGATGGGCGTGCATAAGCACACAAACAGATAGAGGGATGGAAGGGCGCCGAGCTTACAAACCAATAGACAAGTAAAAATTTCGAAAATCATAAGTTTGTGGTCTATTACTATTTTTCATGACCCTAAATTATTTTTATAAAAACATTTAGAGTATAAAAAACTGTAAATCAGGTGCCTGTACTCAAAACGAAACTAAGTAACCTTTATAGAATTATTTGGTGACCGACTGGTGGAATTTATTTCGAGATCACGTAAAGACATCAAGGAAATTCGTATTAAATATTTAGTTCTGCACTCCTTTAGAGCACAGAAAAAAATCAAGCTTCTAACTCAACGCAATCAAAAGTTACAAGTATTTATGAAACGTTTTTGCTGCATTTTATATGAAATTCGCCAGAAATCAAAACCCATTTTATACGAAGTATAAGAATTTACATTTCATATTACGTAGGTCTGTCAAAAAAAAACAAACTTATCTTAGTTTATTTCATACACGTGCGGCGTTGAGTTTCGCCACTCAACACGTAATGCCTCGAGCAATCGTCGAAAGCTGGGGGACGGACTGCCTTAACACTAGGTTCCCTCTGCCTACCCTACCATCTGCTGAATACAGCGTAAAGTGAGTGCATACGCCCCTAAATTTATGCTTGTGGAATTAATTGACCGCATAATCAAAACTTATTATATGCCTAGGATATTAACCCTATATCTACTATTCTGAAATTTGGCAAGAATTGAATACTTTCAGTATAAATCAGGGAAAGAATCCGAAAAAAAAAATCTCCTCAAATTTTCTCTTTGCTTACCTTTCATAAAGGTTACAGGTGGCAAATGGAAATGTCATGGCAAGGTTCATAAAGTCCACGTAAAAGAAGTTGCGAGTAGCAACGAGGATAAATATAAACGTTCCGAGTTAAAATCGAACTATCAACTGGTAGGAATGCTTAACTACGCCACATTGGAGTTCATACTAATTTAATTTTAAACTACATTCAAAAACAAATCATTTAGAAGTTAGTAGCTGGTATTTTACAAGAATCTGCACGAAATTGCAGCAAAAGTTAATATAATAGGTTACAATAATGGTCGGTTAGAATGTAATTTGCTGTGGTATACTGAAAATTAGTGTTTGTATTCCACTCTACCTGATTACAAAATAAAAGGAACTTTAATGTTTCTATGCTCTCATACATATAATTACATTACTGTTATTTCAATATTAAAATAAAAAACACACATTTTATGAAAATGAACATCTGTCCAAATTTCACGTCCATGATTTGTCCATTTATATGATAAATATATTTATTGAGCGACAATAAAATATTACTGTTATGTATGATACACTATAATCTATCTATATATATAAAAGGACTTGTACCTGACTGACTGAGGTAAGAAGACGCACGCACAGCCGTAACCGCCGTGCGTAGAAACGTGAAATTTGGACAGATGTTCATTTTCATAATCTGGACATCCACTAAGAAGGGATTTTGAAAAATTTTAACCCTAAAGGGATGAAATAGGGGTTGAAAGTTTGTATGGTTTTTTTTTAAATCGGCACCGATTTTAATAAAATTTGAAATTCAGACTCTTAAACATATTTCATTGAACACGTGTTTCATGGATTTTTAGAATTCACCCCCTAAGGGTTCAAATAAGGGGTTGAAAGTTTATATAGAAAAATCTTAAAATAGCCACCGATTTTTATAAAAAATTATATTCAGACTGTTAAAAATATTTTATTGAACACGTGTTTCGTGGTTTTTTTAGAATTCATCCCTAAGGGTGCAAGTAAGCGGGCGAAGCCGCGCGCGCCCACTTGTAGTTTATACTATTTCATATATATTTTTTTAGTTTTCGCTGTATCCTGCATATAGCAAGCTAGGCAGAGGTAATATAGTGTTAAGACACTACGTTTCACATAGGACATATAAAAAGTTTTTTTTTTTTTTAAACTGACGTCGAGTGTATTATGTTATCGATATACATATATCGATAACATCTGTCCAAATTTCACGTCCATGATTTGTCCATTTATATGATAAATATATTTATTGAGCGACAATAAAATATTACTGTTATGTATGATACACTATAATCTATCTATATATATAAAAGGACTTGTACCTGACTGACTGAGGTAAGAAGACGCACGCACAGCCGTAACCGCCGTGCGTAGAAACGTGAAATTTGGACAGATGTTCATTTTCATAATCTGGACATCCACTAAGAAGGGATTTTGAAAAATTTTAACCCTAAAGGGATGAAATAGGGGTTGAAAGTTTGTATGGTTTTTTTTTAAATCGGCACCGATTTTAATAAAATTTGAAATTCAGACTCTTAAACATATTTCATTGAACACGTGTTTCATGGATTTTTAGAATTCACCCCCTAAGGGTTCAAATAAGGGGTTGAAAGTTTATATAGAAAAATCTTAAAATAGCCACCGATTTTTATAAAAAATTATATTCAGACTGTTAAAAATATTTTATTGAACACGTGTTTCGTGGTTTTTTTAGAATTCATCCCTAAGGGTGCAAGTAAGCGGGCGAAGCCGCGCGCGCCCACTTGTAGTTTATACTATTTCATATATATTTTTTTAGTTTTCGCTGTATCCTGCATATAGCAAGCTAGGCAGAGGTAATATAGTGTTAAGACACTACGTTTCACATAGGACATATAAAAAGTTTTTTTTTTTTTTAAACTGACGTCGAGTGTATTATGTTATCGATATACTTGAATCGGCTTTTTATATTTTTGACCACTATATTTTTTTGTATTATGCCTTATAATATTGATAAACTTAAATTGTATTTAAATTCATAATTCAACTTTCATGGAACTTTTATCGAAAGATAGAGGGGATTGTCGAGCGCTTCTTTTTTTACAGCGGAATCGAGGTTTACGCGGTAAAAATGTTTTTGTCGTGCGTGTGTCGTGTTTTTGTCGTTACCTACCGCCTGCCTAGATAGATATGAAATAACTAAATAGATTTTTTAAATACGATATTTTTTGCGAGCAAAAAATAAAATGCCAATAGATTTGAATTATAATGATTTATTAAGTGTATAAGCAACCAATTTTCCCTAAATATTCTTAAATATCAAGCGAGCGAAGCCGTACGTGGGTCGCTAGTTTAAAATATTTTTATTAATTCGATCTGGTTAAATTAAAATAGCGCGACGAAGGACTTCGTCAACCAAAACACTTAGAAAGAAACTATCAAACACTACTGTAGTATTTTTAAACATTTTTAAAGTGTTATTCCACACTTAGGAAAGAAAAATACTTATTTAGAAAACGTATAAAAATTTGAACGTAGCCATACGTTGAACGCATGGCTTAGTGGTCAGAGCGCCTGGTTGGTTTCCAAGAGGCGCGGTTTCGAGTCCCGCTACGTTAAATTGTTTATACGTTTTCTAAATAAGTACTACTGTAGTAGTTGATAGTTCCTTAACACTAGGCCCTCTCTATGTAAAAGAAGTGATAATAAAATGGTCTATTACAATAAAATCATATGATTATTATATTCTTATAAAAATAATTTTAATCTACACATATAAATTTATTTCAAGTAATTTCATTTATTTCGTGTGGTATGGTAGCATGTAGCTCCTAAAAGCACATTTAAACGTCAGAGCGGCGTTTGAGTGCAGCAATTTCTCTTCTCGTATTTTAAAACCAATTCGACCGCTGAATTTAACTGTAACTAGAAAATCCTGAATTTAAAATAGTCTTTAAAATAAAATTAAAATCTTTGAGACTATTAAATAAAAAAACAATAATCATGTTGCAATATAAAAATGAATATAATTTTGAGAAACTTGTATGTTCCTAATTCTAATATACCTACCTTATTAAAGCTTGTAATGAATTGCTTTTTAAATATAACTTCGGATTTACATACTGGAAAATAGGTTTTTTTTATATTAGTGCTTTTTAATAAAAGTTTTCAAAATATTTTTTTTGTGTGTAATTAACGCAATAAGAACGTTAAAAAATATTTTAACTGAATATTATTTTTTATTCTGATACGTCCTTTTCCTTTTTTTATGAAAACTTTAAGGTATATAACTATGAAGCATTAGCATTAAATTAACCTCCATTATTTTTTAGATTTCATTAGGCATAGAAAGGACTTATGATCTAATAGTATCGTCTTTGTATATGGGTAATTCTATGATAAGAGGTTTTAAGTCCATAGAGACTACGGCCAAGGAGAAAAGTTGCCGTTTTTTCAATAAACACTTATATTACGATTTTTGTCCTATTTATGTATTTATTCACGCAAGGGCAAGTCAGTTTATGTAAATTTTATTACTTTTTACTAGGCCAGGGTAAATACATTAGGCAGGGTAGAGACACCAAGTTCAGGACAGATATTTATTTGGCACAAAATCATAAAAATCAACTCAAAATCATAATCAAAATCATATGAACACATTGTAAATAACATAGACATCCTACTATTATTTTTAATAATCATATTAAACATTAGCAGACTATATTATTTCAGCCTTAAATTATTAAATAAAAAAATAATTTTAAATAAATATTTCATTTGCACTAGTCCCACAACCGTCGCGTTACATTCACATCCTTGTGCCCCTGGGCCACGATCGCCTCAGCATAATTTTTGTTATCATAATTTAATAACTTGCTTTGACTTTCCTTTTATTTTTCAGTAATCATACTTGCCCAATTTTTGTTAAATATTTTTTTCTTTCTGTAGTATGCCGTATTTTTTCACCAGTTTCCTGCTTATAATTCATTTTTCCCTATTATTTGAAAGAGAAGAATAACTTTCTTTTAATTGTTGATCGACTACTGCAATCATACATTTTTTCTTCGCTGTTTCTTTGGCACTTGGCGAATTTGCTGTTAAGTGTCAGTTTATTTTTAGGCTTTCGTAATCTTTGTAACCTTTTAATAACATGCTAATTTAGATTTAAGTTTATTTATAGTCTCAACTTGTTCTTATTAATTAAATATCTTTGTCTTCTGGCTCGGTTTGATTTAAGTTTGGCAGCTATAACTGTATGAAAATTAAAAGTTTATATCAATATCTGACATCGATGGCGTTCTTTCTTTTTCCGTATCTTTCGTGCCTTCCGTTGCTCTATAGGAGTCATTTCGTCGACAGTTTTTATTATTCCTTTCTCCTTCTGTATTAAATATTATGCCTTTTCTTTTGCTTTTGCAATTAATATTTTTCAGAATCACTTTTACTTTTTACATATCGTCTTTCATATCATAGGCTCTCTGCTTCGCGTTTCTTCTATAATTTTTTTGACGTGTTAACTTTTACCGTGGCGCCATGATCTGTAATAATATTAGACAATAATATAATAACAATATGAAGTGAGAACTCCTTTATTTTTCAGTTTTAAGAATTTACCAAAATTATTTAAATTATTTTAAACTGTTAATTGATAAAAAATATGCTATATCTAAGTTTGTTTACACTAACATTATCTCCCCTGCTCAATAAGTCTCTCTCCTGGCAAGACAGTTGCCAGGGGAAATATGGCAGGGGAAAGACGTTTTCATGATAAATTTTATTGTTTTAATTGACTTAAGAAATGTTTCAGTACATTATGTATCACACTTTAACTATTAAATTATTGTTAAATCAGATCAGTACATACAAATAAATTAAATGAATAATTAAATTTTTATGACTTCCCAGGTGAGAGACAAAATGACCTCACGAAGCCACTACTTTGTACCAATGCGTCGCACTCGCAACATCTAACAAATACCGGCGCTCTTAGCGGCTCACGTGTTTTGCATTGCTAACTTTACATCGAAAGATGACCTTGAGCGCTATTTGGAATATATAGTTTTATATTTGTGTTTGTATTAGCGTAATGAAATTTGCCAGGGTAGATATCCAAAATAAGTGGGGCAAAAGTAAACTTTAAAAAATATTGCAAATAAATAAATATTGTTCTATTTCCTTAATAATACTTAAATATATTTATTGAAATTTATATTTAACAAACTTAAATTTATTTACTGATACAAAGAAGGTATGTATCGTTTACAAATTAAACTGAAACCGACGGAGGGACAGGCCAGTGTAGATACTTTTTTAGACTTTATAAGGAATTTCAGATAAATATACGTTAATTAGAAGTTTAATCGTGACGTTATTTAATAAAGTTTCATAGCAAAAAATAACAACTTATAGAATAAAATCTATGTTTTAAACTGATGGCCGCACTAGTTACCTCTTATCGTAGAATTACCCATATATTAAATATCGTTTATTATGTATAAATTAATAATTGTTATATATGAATCTGTTTTACCTTTTTCTTATATAAAAAATGTGTAAGTGATTTTTATATTTAATATAGCAATGTAAAAACAAGAACAGTGTACGTACTTATAATTTTTTTGGGTTCCGTACCTCAAAAGGTAAAAACGTATCCCTTATAAGGATCACTTCGTTGTCCGTCTGTCAAGAACGTTGGTCTTGAGATCGTGTGGAGGTATCAAGCTGAAATAAATATTAAATATTCAGATCTATGGTCCTTTGAAGCACAGAAAAAAATAAAATATATGTGCATTTATGCCACAAAATATATGAGCATTTATGCAAATTTTGTTGCGTTTTGTACGAAATTCACCGCGTAGTCAAAACTTGTAGGGTACTTACTTCCCGTCCCAACCTACATTTATGAAAGGACAAAATCCAAAGAAATTTTATATATATTTCATAGAAAAAAATAATTGAAACTTATTTTTGTAGTTCATCTTATACAAATGAGTGTATATGCCATAAGCAAATTTAAGTTTGTTAACTTTTATAAGTTTTACTTTACGTTGGCCTACAATCCTAACATTAGTACGGAAACATGGTTGGGCGAGCCCGACTCGTACGTAACCGGATATTTTTATATTAAAATTATTTTATATATATATATATATTTATACTAGAATAAAATTAAAAGTAAATGATTTAAAAAGACTAACATTCAATATCTCAATACTGTGTATACTTCGTCCAGTTTTTGTTTCAACAAATTTTCTTGCTAAGCTCCCATTGGCACACGTTCAACGGCGTGAGGCGAAAGACACTCTCGGGGACGACTCCATCTGCTCTAAGTACCATCTATCAGTGTACTACGGATTTCAGTAAACGTTACCATTTTTAATGCAACTCCCGGGACTAATTGCTAGCTAAGGAAATTTATAAGTTTATTTTTTTTTAATCTTAATAAATTATATACCGTTACAAATATTTTACGATACATTGAGTACCAAATTATATAATTATTGTCGTTTTGTATTGAACGATAGGCACTTACTATGGAAATAATGGCCTAAGATCCCATTGCATAAATCTGTAGGATCAGTAATTTTAATGAAACTTATATTTAAGAATGATACATGATAGTAGAATAGATTACACAAGGGTTGCCTAAAAGAATCCTGCCGCAATCACCTTTAATTAATGTTTTTCGTAACTCGTTTTTAGAGAAAATTGCACTGATATGTTTTTTATGTGAATCGCATATCATTTGAAAGAAAATCGCATAAGGAATTGGAAAAACAATGGTTGCCTGCTCTCAGTCTGTCGCAAGCCCAGGGTTGCTGCACTCATTTGTTTTTTTAATGAATTCTATATCAAATTAAAGCTTATTTTTTTCTCATCACTAAAACACATGGTTGCCTGGAAAATAACTGCCGCAAGCAAAGAATGCCATCATTTAAAATATTTTATTCCGATTCCGTTTGACTAAGAATAGACAATGAAATGCGCGGTTTGCCTTATGTTTTAAAGTAAAATATTATATAATAAAAGGTCAATCTTAAAATTAATGTTTATTCTAGCTATTCACCTGTTAAATGATGACTTTAATCTTATTAAGTACATACAAAAAACTATTTAAACATGAAATCATCCTTATTTTTCAAATGAAATAATGAATTCATGATATTAAGTGTTTGCTAAATCTGTTTTCTAAATACTAATACTCATTTAAATTATCATTTTAAAACGACTAAATTATCTAATCAAATAAATGCTTACAAATATGGATCTATTATAAGGTATTAATTACATCATGTTTCCTTAAGATAATGAAGGGTGACAATTATTGCGTATATATTTTTTTATTAATTATGAAAATATGGAAAATTACATTTCAATAAACTCTATCTCTCTCTTCGTCCTCTGCTCGTTGGCTTTGACAACGCAATGGGATTTATGCAATGGGATCTCGACCTATTAGTTCAATCTTTACAACATTATAAAAAAACATTTTAGTCCATATTTTTCAGTCATGACTTTTTGTAATATTTTCGTACTTTTCATATTATATATTTTATTATTTTTATGAAGTAATTGCGTTTTGTTTCTTTATTGTTTATCGCTGTCGTGACTTGCGATCTCAAGTAGAAATTAAATTTTCTCTTGTTTATGGACAGGTATTACGATTTTAATTTGAACTTGAACGGTGAACGTTGGAGTCGGCTTAATTAAATCCCGACTGTTGTTTCGGATATGTCATCTCCCAAAACATTATACGCACAAGTTTACCCTCAAATTACGTTTACACCATTTAAATAGATGTTGGTAAAGTTATTTCTTCAGTATACCTACTTTGAAAAAGGACTAATGGAGAATAGAAAGTTAATATAAAAGTGTGTATCATCTTTATTGTTAGATTCATTAAATATATATATAAAAATCTAAATAACTTTATTATATTTTATGTATGGGAAGTACTTAAATTACAACTCCATTGGAAAAGAACAAATTATGCTCAAATAGTCGTTCAAAAATCAATAAAACCTAAGTCACCGTTAAAATGCTGCGTGCGTATAAACGTAAGAGTCGCGTGTTTGACCGAAGGCATCGTAAAATGCATCATAAAGTTGTGCTCATAAATTTAGAAAATCGAAGTAGCTTTGAAATTGAATCAGAGTTTGGGTTGCCAGTGTGTACACCGTGTAACCACTCGGTCGGTAAATCACGAAGATGTATGTAGTGGTACGAAGACAAGTTTTGTAGGTAATAATCATCTAGCTACGCGCTGGCACTGTGCCGACACAGTAATAAGTTAAATCTCAGCGGGTGGATGGCCAATGCGAGAAATAACAGACTTTCTTGTGTTATTACAAGTTAAAAATAAAACGTCTTTATGTTTGTAAATGACAGCAAAAAACATGTTAAAATATACGTATACAATGATTATTATTATTATTATTAACTATTCAAAGTTTTATTAAATTTAATTTACACAATATCTTGATAACGTTACAAAAATTTGTATCTGTAATATTGTATGGACTTCATTTATATACATTACATTTTCTTCACTTTGTTCAAAAAAACAACAACGAAATAAACCTATTTTATATTGTATTTAAACTTTTAAAGCATATATGTGGCGCTGCTGTTAATTTTTCCGTTAAATAATAACTCATAAACAAGTATAATAAAATATCTTAACCCTGTAAAAAGGACCTTAACCCTTTTCGGGATAAATGGGTTTAAAATGAAATATCAGTCGGGCCCTCCACTTTGTTCCAATCGCATTTCCCTTTGGGACGATCTCACAGCGGAAATTAATCCATCCGGTAAATGAATGGACTGCACTTGTGCGTAAGGGTTGATCAACGTATGACTGATGATTTCCACTCCCATTCTTAATGAGCATTCAATACCTTAATAAAATAAATAAATAAAACAATTCAAAAAATGTTTTGAATATTAATGAATGTTTCTTAAAAATAAATTAAACATTTACAAATTCAACGTCACGCTGTCCCCCCCACGCAGCAGGGTAGGCTGAGGGAAGAGTGGTGTTAAGACACTCCGATGCCCATTTTCCGCCGAATTCTGAAGGCATTGCGTCTTGAGTGGTGGAGCTCGACGCCGCGCTTTGCCTCGATGCAAAGAATTGAAAATATATATTGAAATAAATATTTCAATTACTTAAGCGTGGATCGAACCCACAGCCAGTCGCGTTTCCAGTTACACACTTGTGCCCCTACCACGCCACCACGACTGGAATCTAAACATTTACTATAGATATTGCATATTTATCATGATATGCAATATCGAAAATACATGTTTGTGGCGCAGGGGCACAAGAATGACAGTAAAATAGACTGGTTGTGAGTTCGATCCCCACTCGAGGAAATTAAATATTTATTCACATTTATACTTTCATATCATCGCTCTGGCTCCAAGGCAAAAACTCGGCGTTGAGTTCCGCCACTTAACACGCAATGCCTTCAGAATTTAACGGAAAGTGAGGAACAGAGTGTCTTAACATTACAGATACAGCGTGAAGCTGATTTGATTTGATTTGATATATGGATAGATTTGCTATAGCTTTAAAAAAACATAGCATAAGGGCGTCTATTAAATAAATTTTATAATATTTTCTTAACTGTTTCATTGATTATAAATGATAACGATCCCGAGCTCATATTCGGCAATTGCAACAGAAAATAATTTTGTATAATTCTGGTGCAACTCAGCTGGATTAGCTGAAACTTGCGATATTTGTCCGGTGCATTAGTGGAATTAGCAATCTCATATATCCGGAGCTAATATTTCTGGTGTTCGCCGGTGCCCGAGAATTAATCAGTTTGCACAACGCCGCCCGCCAAATGAACTTCTACTACCGTTTTTAACCATTTTTTTTTATAATAATGTAATTTTTATTACAGATTTCTAAGAATAGAAGTTGAGGCCAGTCGTGGCACAGGGGCACAAAGTGTGACTGTAAAATCAACTGGTTGTGGGTTCGATCCTCACTCGAGGAAATTAAATATTTATTTACATTTATATTTTCATTTTTTCGATCTGGTGTCGAGGCAAATCGCGGCGTTCAGTTCCGCCGCTCAACATGCAAAGCCTCCAAAACTCGGTGGAAAGTGAGGAACGGAGTGGCTTAACACTAGATTCCCTCTGCCTACCCTGCTGTGCGCGGGATACAGTGTGAAGCTGATTTAATATAATTTAATTTTAACTTCTAAGGGTGATTATTTGTAGGTTGATTGTTGATAGACAGTATTTGTACTAGAAGAAACCATCTATTTAAAAAAAAAAACTTCTTCATAATTGGCCGATCCTGTAAGACATACCTAAGAACTGTCTAACAATAAACTGTTCGTATTCAACAAACTGTGAAATACTTATTTGCTACAGAAAGTAACTTATAATACAAAACAAGAGATTTCAATTGAATCAATGTTTACTTTTGATACTTAATTGAATACAAAATTTCAATGAATCAGCTCTACCTTAGTAAATAGGTCGTACGACCACTTTTCCTGAACAAACGGTGTTCATTATGCAACTTTAGCTCGTTACAATAATTTCTGAATGTATGTATGCAGGTACCTAGCAGTAGTTGTAAGTTGTTTCGCTTATTATAATGAAGTTTCATCCAGAACATAAACAATGTTATTGATCATGACGTAAACGAGCGGTGTGATCTGATATTTTGCAGTACATCGGACACTAAATCGTGAACTCATTTGTAATCAGCTAACGAAGAGGTCAGTGACAGATCAGGCTGGGTGCACAAGTAGTGCACAGTGCGACTTATTTACAAAGTGTTTAATCTCGTAAATTTAGAAATGATGGAGTCCGTGTAATTAAATATTTAAATTTGGAAAATGATAAAAAAAAACGAATAAAAATACAATGGACGGCGGTCTTATCGCTAATCAATGATAGTATTTAGTTATATAATAATGTTTCTTTCATAGCTCTTATGTAAAGTTTTATATTGCCAGACTCTTAAATATAATATTTACTCACATAAAATGTAAGCAGCAATTAATTTTAAAATAACGTAAAAAAATAAATCACAACAAACATAAGCTTATTTTATTACAAAAATTATAACCAGAATAATTTATCGTTTATGAACGAATACATATATTTGAAGAATATATTCAGGAATATAATTAAAATACGTTATTCTTAAAAAAAAATCTTCAAATCACCCGTAAAGTCTGGTTGTAATTCCCCAAGTTCCCAATTATTTTTGTCGAGTGCTGTAATTAAGCAGTATAAAGTGGTTGGCAGCCGTAATCCAACCACTTTTGTGATATTTAAACGAGTTTCATTACGCTTCGGTTATAAAAGCAGCGCTATTACGAGAAATGGACTGGAAACATAACGCTCGACTTCGACTGACCGTAATAATGTCGTCACTAAAAATAATAAATTTAAATATAGTCTGGTCGTTTCCATAAGTTACTAATAAACGCCTAATCACAGAGATTTTACGTGTTGGCTTTTAAAATTTTATTTCCTTAGAAGCAAGCACTATGTGGCTGCCTATGAGGATAAGATAAGTTATATGTGCCTTACAGGCTTTTAAGGTGGAGATAGATTCGCTTCCTGTTCCTCACTTTCCAAATCTCGAGGCATTGCATGTTGAGTGACGGAATTATTAATAATTAAATAATTTATTTTTAATAAAATAATTTATTTCGCCGAGATTCGCCGCCGAGAGAGGATATCCAAATTAAATCAGTTTAAGCCGAATTCATATACAAAAAAATCTTTAAAATGTAAATATCAACAATTTCTTTAATAGTTCCAAACAAATAATTATATTATTACTTGAGGCCAGTCGTGGCGCAGTGGCACAGGGTGTGACTGTAAAATCGACTGGTTGTGGGTTCGATCCCCACTCGAGGAGATGAAATATTTACTTAAATTTATATTTCCATTTCTTCGCTCTGGT